>SJVG01000622.1:0-23072 GCA_034774675.1 Scedosporium minutisporum
GAATAATGGGTATACCTACCAAACAGGTGACTCTGGAAACCTGTTCTGGCTTTTTGGAAGATTTGTTGTTTTGGTTCACTCTTTGGCCTGGACACCGACGGTTTGGAATGGAGTGGCTTTTCTTCTTTTTTTTTATGAAAGGATCATAACGAATTGGGGGTATTCCCGGTCTGAATAGAATATGCATTCATACATGTTAAAACTACAATGGGTTCGAAAAATACCAAACCGGGAAGGGGAAGAGATAACGACAACTCCGTTTTACGTCCATGAGCCGCAAATACGTCCCTTCAAGGAGGGGAGTCTGTTTCTTCCTCTCTTTCTGACATCGCTATTGAATCTCCAAACAGTTCCCAAATACCAAAACCTTTTTCTTTTCTTTTCACCCATTCCATTTTCTAAGCACCAGTAATATCCCCACCAAATCCAACAGGCGCCCTCCGACCACCATTCTCCGGCAAGATGGCAAGAGCCTTATACAACTTCCCCATACCATTCGGGCCCCTATCCACGAGCCTCTTATACGACTTCTCGATATCACGCGCCCGTTCAGGGTCCGCAGCGCGCATAAGCTGCTCCGCCCTCTCGCGAATAGCCATCCGCGTCAAAAACTCAGCCTGGTCAACGGGGCCATGAACCTCGACACCCTCACTCGCACGAATGGCCGAGTCCGCAACGGCAGTAAAGTCCACATCGACGCTAAGGTCGACAAGCCCTGGTTCGGAAAAGGGGCTCACGTGGCGATGTTTACGGATGCCGCGGAGCGAGTTAACGGGGATGGTGTTAGAGGGGCCGTAGTCGAGGATGAGGGCCGCGCCGGAGGGTTCGGGTTTGGGATGTTTGGGGGAGCCGCCTATGCGGGCGGCGAAGTCGGTGGCGTAGAGGCCGGCATCGGGGCAGATTTCTACGACGGCGTTGGGGATGGTCTTGAGATTGCGGAAGCGCGGGTAGAGGTCTGGGAGGTGGCGGGAGTGGCGCGTGGCGTGTTTGGCGAGGGACATTTGGAATTCGGGTTCTGGGTTCTCCTGGTCGATTTTGGGCTGGCCGGGGACTGGGGAGACGACCATTTCTCGCCATTGGATGTTGGGTTTGCCGGTGGTGGGAGGCGCTGGGGCGGCAGTGGAAGAAGCGTTTGGAGGAGCTGATGATGTCTTGGCGGCATCCTGGTTGGGAGGTAGCTCGACGGCCTGGAAGGCGTGAATTGGTAAGGCATCGAAGAATTCATGGGCCACGATGAATGGCATCTTCTTTGGGTCTAGGATTTGTTCGTCAGTATCGGCAAGCTACGAGATGGGCCAAGCGAAGATCGTACCTTTCGGGATAGACTCAATCGTCTGCGTCCAAACGATTGGTATCTCGGTATGCTTGCAGACGCTGTGATAGCCAACCTTGGACTCAGATACCTGCGCATCAGGCCCACAAAGGAGGTTCTTCTGAACGTTGCGGAGGTGGGCGCTAGCCTCCACCATGTAGATGGCATCTATAGCAGGAGCCATAGGATACTTTTTGATGGTCTAGTTCAAAATAGTTAAAAAAAAATCCACCTGGTGAAAAAGTCATCATGAGAAATTCAAAAAAGCCTTTCACTCACTCGAAGGATATCATCCATCAAAGTCCCACGTCCAGGCCCAACCTCAATAAGCTCAACCCCCCGACTCGGCCTCCCCTGAGACAACCACTCCGCAACGAACCAAATCCCAATAAGCTCGCCGAAAATCTGTGATATCTCCGGCGACGTGACAAAGTCCCCCTTGAGCCCGAACTGATCATGGCCCTCCTTGAGATCACCTCTAGTGTAGTAACCTCCTAAATCGGAAGTCAGACACATGCGCATATATCTCGCAAGGGGCATCGGCTCCGTCGCCTCAATGGCGGTGGCGATCTTCTCGGCGAGCGGCGTGGACCATTTCCGCTGCTCTTCGGAGCGCCTCACGGCCGTGTGAGACAGCCACCGGTGAGAAGAGTGTAGAGGGAGGCTTGTTGTCTGTCTCAGAAGCGCCGGCGCGTCTCGTGCCCGGCGGGAAACCGCACGGAGCGCCAGGGGGGACAACTTCATCTCAGGCTGGATTGTTGGGCACCCCGGAGAATATAGAGTGGAGTCAGGCTCTCATTTTCCCCAAAAGGAGGAGAAGGAACAAACTGGGAGGGATGCGACGGCTGCTCGGTGTGGGACAGAGAAACAGCTTGATGCCCGTGCTATAATCACTGGCTCTTCATTGGCTCCACAGCCTGAATAGCTCCAGATGATGCATAAGTTTTCGACATATGCATATACCTTGTATTGCATAATCGTATTTATTCATCACAGTGAAAATAGCTTCTTCATTTTGACGCCCAAGGTCGTTCCCAGCTTCACCTGCTTGCTGACATTCGTTTGATCTCTTTGGTTATAGGGTGTCTCTCCTGTAGAGTTTTTAAATAATACGGTTGAGACATGTTAAGAGAATCACGAATTCCTATTTTACGGCCCCGCTAAAAAGCTACTACATTCCTTTTCAAGATATGTCCCCTACTTGCATAGTCCCTGTTCGCGTGCCTATCTAAATCGGTGGCGTCGCCGACTTCAACGACATTCAACACTCGACGCATCGCACTCCCAAGGTCCAACCCGGCAGTTCGCACATCACCAAAATGGGTAAAGGTACATCGAAAACACTCCTACCCCCAAGATATAGCTCCTGCACCATCCAAAACACGTAGTACTAACCTCTTTCCTGCTCACCAGGAACCGACAAACTCTACATCACCCACTCAGAATGGTCCTCCTCCGACGCCTACTCCGCCAGCACCGGCTCCTCAGCAGACGCTAAATCCCGCTCCGGCACCTCCTCCTCCACCTTCCGCCGCCTCCCTTTCAACTTCTGCGCCGCGAGCCTCCAACCCTTCAAGAACCCCGTCTGCACCCCCGACGGCACCATCTTCGACGTCGAGGTCATCGGCGCCTGGCTCGAGAAACGCGGCACGAACCCCGTGACGGGCGAGCCCCTCAAGAAGAAGGACCTCATCAAGCTCAACTTTACGCGCAATGCCGACGTGGATTCGCGGGGTGCGGGGCTCAGCGATGGGTTGGGGGATTTGGTTGATCCGGTGACGTATAAGGTGTTTACGGATAATACGCACATCGTGGCCATTAGGCATGGGTCGTATGCAAATGTTTTTGCGTGGGATACCGTGGAGAGGATGAATGTTAAGGCGAAGATGTGGAGGGATTTGTTGGACGATGAGCCGTTTACGAGGGCGGATATTATTACGTTACAGGATCCGCAGTTTACGCACAGTCGGGACTTGAGCAAGTTTAAACACCTTAGTGATGGCGGAGAGGCCATCTTGACCAAGGAGCAAGAGGAGGAGAGGAAAAGCGGAGGTGTGAACCTGGATGCGCTGGGGAGGATAGGGGACAAGGTGCTCAGGGCGAAAGCGGCGGTCGAGAAGGCGAGAAAGGAGCGCGAGGCGGGCAAGGACGTGAATAAGTCCACGGCCCTGACGAAATCCTCCGCCACTTCGCGACAATCGACCACCGGCGCATCTGGCGCGAAGGCGATACCCGCCAAAGCAGCCATTTACACGACGGGAAAGGCGGCGGCGAGTTTCACCAGCACAGGCCTAACGCCCGAAACGAGCGGGGCGCGCGCCATCCTGACCGACGAAGAATTCATGCTCAAACCGCGCCGGGTCAAGATCAAGGGCTACGCGAGGATAGAGACGAACCTCGGCGACATCAACGTCGAGCTACACACCGATACGGCGCCCAAGGCCGTCTGGAACTTCGTCCGCCTCGCGCAAAACGGTTACTACAACGGCGTCGCCTTCCACCGGAACATACCCAACTTTATGATCCAGGGAGGCGATCCGACGGGCACCGGCCGCGGAGGCTCTAGTATATGGGAGAAGAACTTCGACGACGAGTTCGATGGGCCGTACACGCATAGCGCGAGGGGCGTCCTCAGCATGGCGAATAAGGGCAAGAATACCAATTCGAGCCAGTTCTTCATCACGTATAAGCCGACGCCGCACCTCGATAGGAAACATACCGTCTTTGGTCGCGTCGTCGACGGCATGGACGTCCTCTCCAAGATGGAGGACGTGCCCACCGACGGCTCTAATCGTCCGCTAAATAAGATTGTTATGAAGAACGTGGTCGTGTACCTCGATCCATTCGAGGAGTTCCTAAAGCAACGAGGTGAACAGGAGAAGCTTGAGCAGAAAAAGGAGGCTATTAGAAGGTCTGGTGGCACGGAAGACGACAGGACAACGTGGACGGGGAAGAGGTTACGAGGGGCTGCGTCCGGAGGCGCAGGAGACTCGGCGCCCGGTGTAGGTAAGTATCTGAAAGCGTCGACAGGGAGTTCCGCGGCGCAGGATTCCTTAGAGGCTGAGGAACAGATCGACGCATGGGATGCGCCGGCTAAGAAAAGGGTGAAGGCCGGAGGATTTGGAAATTTTGACAACTGGTGAAGGTAATACCCTGGACCATAAATAAATGCTCTCATGATATACAGATACAAAAGGCGTAACTTGGAGTGGGTTTTCTTTTCCAAAACAGGAACTATTTTGCTTTCATGACTCTCTCTATCCTCTCTCTAATAGCCAAAAATTTCGTCGATGCAGTGAACGTCTTTTCCTGGCTTTCACGTAACCAAGACGTATTTTCTTTTCCCTCAGAGATGACCTATATATACACAACGCCTCTCCCATTCCCATATCCCTACGTTTAGGAAAAGATACACAATAATTCATAAACAGGAAGTGAAAAGAAGAAGAAGAAGAAGAAGGAGAAGGAGAAGGAGAAAAAAGGGGGAAAAAAAGGAAAAAAAGGAGAAGGAGAGAAAGAAACGAAAGAGAAAATAAATGCCTTCCCATCTATAGCCTCACGGGAGTCGGCTCCCCAGACACATCCGGTATGCCGTCGATCGGTGCTGAGGAAAGCCTGTCCGGGTACAGTTCTCTCGCTGCCACGGCATCCGCCACGCTCTTCGCTTGCATGAGACCGGTTTCCATGTAAACAGCCATGAGCCTCTCAATGACATACTGCTTAACCTTGGGTGTGCAGGTGGAGGACACCCCGACGAGATAGAGCGGCCAGACGATGGGGCTGCGGGACGAGGTGAGGGACATGAAGAGAGAATCGGTATCGGCCAAATCATCGGAAGGACCAAGAAGATTGAGTATGGTGGGGGTGAAATTTCGCGAACGGCTGGGGAAGGCATCGGAGAACGGAGAGAAGGGGGAGGGTGAAGGTGGAGGCCCCGCAGAAAATGCCGAAGGAGGCGATGAGACGACGCGATACGGAGCGTCGTTGGCGACGGTGATTGATATGGGTCCAAAATAGGTTGACTCATGATCAGATCCAGAGGATTTGACATCGCGGGAGCTGACTACTCCAAAGTGCTGAGGTATGCTTGCGAGAGTCGCATCTCGGAGTTGATGCAAAAGGCGGCGTGATCGGGCGAATTGGACCTTGTACTCCATTGGCACCATGCTAAACTTCCGTCCTCCAAAGAACTTTGACAGCTCGGAGAGAATTGTCTCGTGCACGAGCATCCTCATCGAGCGCAAGCCGTTCCATGTCGTTGCGCTCTCAGTAGACGAGTAGACGTGGCAAACAGGAGTAAAGGCAATGGGGTTGGGTGTGGAGAGCTCCACAATGCTGTACTGCGAAGAGTCTGGGAGGCAGGCCACCAATGCGATGTATTCATCGTCCAAAGCGAGAAGGGCTTGGATGATATTTTGGGTACTACTCAGTCGGCCGCATTTTATATCGTGTCGTAATTGCAGCATGTTGTACATAGGAGATGCCATCGCAAACTTTGAATTCATAGGCACCAGGGCGGCCTCGAGCTCGTCCCTAAGCTCGATCAGGCTATCGGGTATAGGTACATCTCGATGCAGGCAACTGAGAGTGATGGACCGGCAGAGCATGAGGAACATGCGAATGCCCACCTTGGTCTTGAACTGATCTGGGCCGCGAAGCTTAGCCAGAGCGGCAGCTCCTTGCATGTGACCTTGCCATGCGTGCATGGTCTCGGATGCGGAACCCGTAAGCATCTCGTAGGTCCCAAGAATGAGTACAGAGAGAAGCGTGCTATCCTTTGTGGCTTCTTCGGGATCTTCGAGGGCGTCGCTAATGAGACGCAGCGCAGTAACGTAGCTCTGCCGAGCCCAATCCAGTCGTTCGGGAGACCTCGTCAGTGACGACATGGCCGCTAAGCCAACTGCCGTCATGCTCGCAAGTACTGCGTCTACCCGCCGATCCTGCACACCACGCGACGGCTGCCATACTTCGTAGATGAAATCGTAATTATGATAGTCCGTAGTCTCCTCAGTAGTAACATATCTGGAGAAGAAGAAGGCCACGCCTTGCTCCTGGAACGACGGAGACAGAGTGTAATCGAGAACGGACGGCGGCGGTGAGGGCCAGGTATCTTCTTCTGGTGAGGGAAGGAAGAGATCCTCATCATCGCTTGACTCGGCTTCCGTACGGCGATTAAAGTAATCAGCAGGGCCGGCGGTCGAGGGGGTTAATATCGACAACGTTTTAAAAGATGGCTCCAGCGTCGCATCCGTGGGAGACAACCTGTCCCGGCGCTGCTGAATGAAGCCGATGCCAGGGCTCGCAACACTAGGTGAGTCGGTCCTGGGAGAGTCTGAGACGGCACTAGCAAGGCTAGGGGAGACTGAGCCTCTGGCGGACCGAGCCCGGCGCTCCTGTCGCTGGGCAGCCTTCTTCTTCTTTGTGCCACTCGTCGGAGAGGTAGACTTTGGCCGGGGAGCCCGCGACTTCGACTTGGTGGCCTTCCATATAACATGCTCGCTTTCATCGCGGAACATTAGGTCGACAATGTTCCTGTAGCCAGGGCACACCCGGTTGTGCTTTTCGCACATGCGGCATCCTGGCATTCGTTGGTCGCACTGCCGTCGAGTAAAGGCGTTAGAGGCGGCCACTGGCAGATATTACGGCGTCACCTGGACAAAAGAACGTAGAGACAATGTGCGGAGGTGGTCATATTGTCATTTCTGAAAACATGGATGCACATAAGCAAGAAAAGGGGGCATAAGAAGAGACGAAATACAACGAAATAAAAGCTTGATAGAAGAACCAAAAGACGACGCGTTCGGGTCACGATGCGAGCGATACGAGGGAACAACGACGATGTACGAGGGCGCGACAGAGAAAAAGGAGGGAGAAAAAAGTTTAGGAAAGAAAAAGAAATAGAAATAGAATGAAAAGAAAGCTCTTCAGGTAAAAGGAAGCACGGAGACGTCGTGAGAGCGTCTGCTCAGAGACAGAACATGAAATAACTCGAGACTTACTGCTATCTTCCTCTCGCGACAGTTCTGGCAACCCTTGGAAGGCTTGCCACAATACACCATTTTCTGTATTTGGACACAGCACCAGGTAATACGGGGACCCTCCGAGCGGGCAGGGACTGGGGATTCGGGAGAGTCAATCTGGAAGCGGACAGAGCGGTGGGGTGAGAGGGAAAGCTTGTTAAAAGAGGAAAGCTGGACAAGGAAATATGTCCGTTTATGGCCAAGGCTCGAGGGGAGGAAATGAGTGTTCGGATCCGAGTGGCCTGCCCGTAAAAGGGTCAGGTACTAAGAAGATGGGTTCCAGTCTGATCGAGTCGAATTGGTCTCGGAGCTGGAAAAAAAGAATCGGGGCTCCCGGTCAGGGAAAAGAAGCATGCATGCCTGAAGAGAATCGATGGGACTGACTGGGAGACTGGAGAACAGACGGAAAGGTTAGGGACTCCAAGTACTAATATTATTCCGGCGGGTCGAAAGGACGTGATGAGAATGGCGTTGTGTCGTGTCAAGCCTGCGGTGATGGATGGCGGCAGTGAACTATTTCGACATCAAATCAATAAATGTGAGCCGAAGTACATCCAGACCATCGCAGGCATGCATAAGTAGCGGCTAGCGGGCAGTAGGCAAAGGACAGTACTTCGTAGGCAATGAGCGCCGGGCGGTGGGCAGTGGACAAGGGGGGCTATGTTAAAGAATTGCCGTTTGATACGAACCAGGCATCATTAACAATCAAACGAGCGTCCAGCATGAGCGTGGGGAAAGACGGGCTGCGGGCATGAGGAAAAAGGAGACACCACCAAGGATCAATGTGGCAGGTGGTGAGTCGGTCGTGCGACATGAGGAGCCGAAGACAAATGGCGGAAACCAGCCACAGGAGCAGCACGATTTGGAGCAGGAGATGAGGTTGATGTGGACGGGCATGGGGCAAGATCCAATAGGGCAAACGTACTGGGGGGTCTGGGGGGTCTGGGAGTCGTCGTTATTCAGGGGTGCATACTTTGTGGAGTCCAAGGAGCCAAGAGAGACAGTAGAAGATGTGCAGGCTCGGGTTTTGACCAATAGAGGGGGCGGAAAGCAGGGGATTTCGCTGTTCAAGTTGTGGTGGTTGTTGGACTTGGCGGATAGGATAGGGGATCGGGACACGGGCAGTGAGTGAAGGACGGGTGGGCGTTTCGCGACCTCGACGCGATGAGAGGAAAAGCCGTCCAGACGAAAGAAGACCGATGAGTCCAGGACCGTGGTTGTCGGGTTGTCGTGATCAGTCGCGATGATTGGCGGTGGACTGGATATGCTTAATCCAAGCGAGGATTCTTCGTTTCCTTCGTGGGATATGCGGCAGGCATCAGGCGATGAGATCATCCGAGGTCTAGTGGAGTCCTTGTTCGCAGTTTCCAAAGCAAGAGAGCCTTGGGCTTGGTGTTGAAGGGTGAGGCAAGCACAACCCATCATATGCTTGTGCGAAGTCTTGTGCTCCAGAGTCCAGAGTAACATAACGGAAGGAACGAACGGGAGGCAACCAAGACCCTCGAGCTTGGGCCGCACCTTCCCAAGCCCACGAAAACGCACCTTACTTCTCCTGGCGAAGGAAGGAGCATCCAAAGCCCGCTTCAGGGTTTCAATCTCCAAGCGGTAATTAGCGGACGCTACACTAAAAGACAAAATGATACAAAAATAGAACAGACGCGGAATTAACAACGGCTCCTATTTCTGGTTCTCCACCTCGGTTGAGTGCGCCGTCGGCTTCTCTCAATTGCCCGCACGACAGGAGGTCAAGTTGTCTTCGGTGTATTAACCTCTTAATTAGTGCTGGACCCCTATAGGGCTGAAGGCTGAAGCACAGCCATCGTCATGCCCACGGTCGCCGATTAGGTCAAGTTTGGATCTTGGATCTGAATTATGAAGTGGGGACAGCAGCATCAGAGATCTCCAGCTCGCTCATCGAGACGAAAAGGACTGGAGTCTTGCAAACCACATGTAAGGAGACGCATCTACTAGAACGCTACATGCCAGATTTCTCTTAGTCGGGACAGCCCTACTGCCGGGGATTCCTAATCCGGCCGATAGGGAAGTGAAATGATCAATATTGAAGGGCATGCTTCGGACGGGCGTGACTACCATCATTCTACTAGTCCAAAATCCGAAGTATGTGCTCGCGAGTCCAAAATTGACCATTGATTGATATTGGTCGAGATCAATTGTGGTTGTATTACTCTGTTGGAATGTTGAACCCAAGGACTTCGTAATGTGTGGCAATGCTACCACCGCTGCATCAGAGCTGCATGTACGACTATGCAGTCAGACCTTGGATACTGAACTCTCTGCACAAGTGAATGATCAGCAACGGGGATTGGCGGAGATTGGGCTGGGACAGCCACGCCCAAGCCTTGAGGCCGTTCTGCGCAGTTTTTCTGATCCCAATGCTAGCAACGGAGCCTCGGTTGCAAACCCAACCCGACTCACTCCGTGAACTTGGTTGGTCTTATGCACTGCTTCGTACTGCTGCTTTTCATGGCCCGATGATAAGACCAAGTCTTAACAATGCGTTTGTTACATGCAGGAAAACGCTGGGTACGAGATACTCTCTGCAGACCTCTGTTGCCAAGTGCAGTTGAGTCCGGGCATCGACCAAGCCCCCCCTTCTAGAAGCTCATCTCATGCATCGCCAACGTCTTCCCGAGCCTAGCCAGGCCAAGAAATAGCTCAGCCACCCTCCATCCCAAGATGGGAAATTCATTGATTCAATCAACAAAACAGCGTCCAAGCCTCAATTTCACATATTGATCCGCCTCGAATCAAACGCATCCACAAAGCAAAGAGACTGAAAAGGGAAAAGAAGTGGCTGATGAAGGCCGTGTCGCAAGGCGCGAAAATCTCACCATGTGTCACCGTGACCCCAACTTTGTTTCATCTATTGATTGTTCAATGTTCTCTCCTTGAAAGTAGTGACACATCAAATGACGGGCTTCGTCGCTTCTCCCCCCACCTCCTCAAGCAGCCAAAAGAAGGAATCGGCCCGGCCCTCACACCCCCGCGTAGATGGTACAGAGCGTCATCCCCATTCTGCCATCACCTAATAGCTATTTCGCGATCCTTCAAGTTTATCCTGAATCGAATCAAGAGACGAGAGATCAATACTTTGCGTGGTCATCCACGAAATGAAGAAGAGGACTTGAACAGAACTAAAAGAGACATCCCGGTGCCTACAATTGTACGACGATTCACGCAATAATGCCCTGCATTCAGAGCTTGGGTTTCAAGACAACTCATTATTAGGGCCTGAAAAACCGCGCAATCGTGATAGATACACCAACTACCGACTATTATCTCCTTGAGTCCTTGAGCTCGATTCGTTCCGTCGGTGTAAATCTCACCGCCGGTGGGCTATCCTGCCTTCTCCCAGCCGCTAGATCAATAGCAGCTAGGATACACCAAGTTCCAGCTCACTGGGGCGCAGCAGCTAGCTGAGCTCTGCCGAAGCACTAGACCGTCGGATATCGGAGGCGCCCGTCTATTTCTTGCTTTTCTAGAAATTCCGTTGCCTACTCATCACTTCATGACGAGACGAGGGAAAAGATGGCTGGTAAATACAATCGATCAATTACGAAGTAAGTATATCTGAATGTAAGAAAAGATTACCAACCGTCCAGGTTAGCATCGGAGAGATCCAAACCCATCATTGCATGACAATCACAAGCCCAACTTCAATACCAAAAAAGGGTTCAGAAAAGGTGAAGGATAGCCAAACAAGCAGCCAGCCCACCCATTGCAGTTCCTGCCCTTCCGGCACCAGCGATGGCTGGTCCGGATGGCTTCGCAGCAGTCCCGATAATGCCGCTTCCCGTAGGACTCGCACCACCCACGCGACTCACCGTAGACACCGTCCCATTACCCGCGCTGGAGCCCGAACCTGAAGAAGCGCCAACAACGGCGTCGACGACGACAAGGTTGCTTCCGCCGACGACAACCGGCGCATTTCCAAGACCCACGGTAGGCAGAGGCTCCTCAACCACAATCGTATGCTGCGTCGGTGGCTTCCTTGTCGTCGGCTCAACAAACGAATTGACAATCGGCGTCTCACAAGGCACAAGAACCACCAAGTCCGTAATGACATGCATGTAAGCAACGTTATCTGAGCCGGCCTTGGGAGAAGCCGCCTTGGCAGAGGGGGCAGCGGACGGTGACTTGGTAGGGAACGTGACCTTCGCGCCGACGGGACATACGGTCGTGAAGGCGCTGATGGTGCGGGTGACGATGATTTGCTGTTCCCAGCTGGCGGGGCAGTTGATGACTCCGGCGGCGCAGCTGGTGATGGTGTAGACGGTCGTAGAGTAGACGGTTGAGGTCACGAGGCTAGAGTTGCCTGCGCTCGTAATGATCTCGGGGGATTCGGATTCGACGGCGCTGGAAGATTGAAGGTCGGTTATCGAGGCGACCGCGGTGGCGAAGCCAGTAGCACCGGAAAGAGTCGCCGTGAAGTTCGAGCCGCCAGGGATTTTAATGATGCTGGAAGGTTGATGGTTGATGATCGAGTCAACCGCGGTAGTGAGGCCAGTAGAACCGGAAAGTGTCGCCGCGAAGGAAGAGTCGCCACGCGAGATTGTGTGGACAAAGGCAGTGCTGAACGACGAAGGCAATACCTGGGAAGGAGTAGGGAAGTCCGATTCCAGACCAGAAGCCGGCAGCGGTTCGGCGGGCAGGAGGATATCGAGGTTCTTTTCGCCGGGGAGGGCGTCGCTCGTCTGGGCTGGGGCACCATCGAGGAGACATTGCGTCCAAGTGGGCGAGTTGACGAGGGTCGTGGACACGGTGGGGACGGCGCCGATGCGGGTGAAGTCGACGACGACGTCGAAGCGGGCAAAGGCACCGACGTTAAGATCGAACCACTCCCTAGTTTGCTGTAGTTTTGTGTAAAAGTATCACGTTAGAGGGATGGTCTTTTTCCCTTCCTTTTTTGCGCGGGTTGAGAGAGGAGAATAAAGGGGAGGGGACAAACGTACGAGAGCGCAGTCGGGGGTGGAGTCAAGAACGGTGACGAACTCAACAATGTTGGCGTAGATGCCAACAAGAGCACCGGCGCCGAGTCCGATCAGGTCGATATCGGCTTCGATTCCGCATTGCACGCGGAGACGGAGACTAGCCTTGAAAGTGCCCGTGCCGGTCTTCACCTCGACCGGGATAGACTTGGTACCGATTCCATCGCTGTGGAGTAGGGGTTTCTCGTTAGAAACAGTGGTTATAGCAGCTTTTGTATATAAAGCTGGAAAATCACTTACAAGACATGATCGACAATGTCTCCGGAAAAGACATCCGTCTCCAAGAACGACCCTGGCGCAACCTTGACGTAGAAACCGCCTGTCAAGTCAACCTCAGCCGCGAGACTAAACACCAAGTCCAGGTGGAAGACAAGTCCGATGTCGAGGCCGGGCAGACTAAGACCGATGGGCGAGCTCGAGCTGAAGAGATCAATAGCATAGGTCGCAGAAGCGCTCGATTTGATGCCTAGGTCGACATAAGCCTCGACCTCGTTAAACTCGAGGCGCACGACAGGGTCGAAAATATTTTCGGTAGTAAGCCTCGCCGTGACGCCGCCCTTGGTCCAGCACTCGAGGCAGGTAACTTCGAGATTGACGTGCTTGGGTTCTAGCTCGTCGACCTCGGTCCAGGAGCTGTTTTCGGACAGCACATGTTAGTCTGTGTGTGCACTAGTATAGTGGACTCCGTATTATACTGAATCTGGGGAAATATCCGCAATGCGCCGATCTTCATCTCGAAAGGAGAAGGTGAAGAACCTGGACTGGAAAAAACTAACAACTTACCCGCCGAACAAGACCTCATTGTTCCACTGCCTCTCAAGAGAAAAGTCCGCAGACAGTCTCTTCTCGAGATGAGGTCCACTGCGCACTGCCTCCATGGGGTCCCGTACGGCGAGCTCGTTGAGGACCCTTACGTCGATCGCCGTAGGGCTGGCCGCGCACAGGGAGCCCGCCACGAGGGCCGTGGCGAGGGCCCGAAAAGTATTGATAAACATTATAAAAAGGAGCGACTACGTTTTCTTTACGAAAACAAGAAATCAAAAACGAGTGTGATTAAAGGAGTGAATGCAGCGAAAAGCAACGCTGCTGGGTATGTTCTCGAGCACTTGAACAGAAAAAGAACGACTGAAGTGAGTTGTCGAGACCGTAGCTAGACAAGAAAGAATCACATCTCCGGCATAAGAGCCGGATGGAGAATCCTTTCTATAAATCTCCTCCCTTCTCCAAGCCCTACGGTTTGCCTTCTTGCGCAATGAACTAATCAGGAGTGCTCGTTGATTCTATTTGCTAAGTTCGCATTGAAGCGCAATGTAAAGATCGCGACAAATCAGAGCGCAATGCGCGAGGGTTGCACTCTTGCTACCCAGCCGGTCCGGTCGGCCCTTTAGAACCTTCACCGGACACGAGAAGCCCACATCGCTCGAGGCTCGAGTGGGTGTTTGCGTAGTTGAGGGGCTTTTTGTACTACATTTGAGCGCCGAGAGACTAAGATTTGATCATACGCTTTCCTCAGCTTCCTTCTTGGGCGTGCCTTAATCTGAAACTCCGCAAGGACGAACGAGTCTTTGTGGTGGGATGGGGATGGGATGGGAACGAGGCCAAGAAATTACTACGGTAGGCCGTCGATGCCGGAGAGCAAGGGGCGACGGAGATGTTTCTTGAAATGGTGATTGGTTTTCCGGTGATGCTTTCAGGGGCTCATCTGCCGAGGCGATGAACCAATCAATGCGCAGAATGCCCATTTTCGTCTTGTGGTGGATTGAAATTTACCAGTGATGCTGGGATTCGAAGGAGATATTCTAGGACGAAAAATGGAAAAACGTCATTCATTGGCATAAATAGTCGCGAAGTAAATTTGAGAGGGTGCTCGAATATTATCAAGTATTAAATCTGAGGTCAACAATGGGAGCATCACAACTGTCTTTTGAGGAGCCATCACGCCAAGCCCAAACGACACGACTTCGTAGACTTTGGGATATTACACGAAGAACAGGCTTAGAGAGAAAGAGAGAAAGAAAGAAAGATAAGAAGATACGAGAAATGGGGGGAAAGGAGAGAGAGAGTTCGGAGATGAAAATTACCACAAGCAGTCTATAATGCAAACTAAGAGACGGCCCGGTGACGGTGTGGGCAGGTTAGTCTAAACCAAGCATAACGCCTCAAGAGCAGCGATTGCCCTGACCTTTTTGTCAAAGCCATGCGTCCAAAAGAGGCCAAACAGCCTTGCGACTTCGATCGAACGCCGGTCCTCTTCCGAGATGTCCCCAATTTCCCCATAGAAAATCTCCCAGAAACGTCCACGGAGGCTGTAATGACGAGGATGGAGATGCCAACTAGTCAGAGTTTGGACGCCAAGTACAGTCTCAAGGCCGGCGATTGAAATCCCAAATGGCGCAATTATGGCATCAGCCCAATCGACGATTCCTGTAACGCGGCCTGTGACCCCATCCACATGTATGTTATTCTCCAAGAGGTCGTCGTGTTGGATAGCTATGGGGTAGCCGGGCCTGAACAGAAGCGGGAGTCCCTGCCGGACCTCCTCGACCTTGGCTTGCAACTGTTCAGGCAGAGGCAGACGCTCAGAAACTTGGTCAAGGATCCTGTAATACTCGTCGAGTAAGCCAGGAGGCTGCTCAACGGGTGGCCTATTGTTCCACGCCGAAGCAAAGAACCTAGAGTCTCATGTTAATGAGGAACCTCAAGTGGAGGGTTTACATGTTCATCCATAGACAGACCTTGCAAGGTCCTCCGCAATGCGATACAAACGCTGCTCCATCCCGACATCAGGGGCGAGGAACTGACGGCGGACTCGACAATACGCGGGCCCCGGGACAAGACCTAGCACGTAGACATGGACGTCCCCTGGCATCGTCCCATGGTGCCTGCAGTCGGGGACGAAATCCCCATAGGAATTTCTGGCAAGCTCGACGCGTTCCATGTCTAACGGCTTGGACCGGAATTGGACTACTTTAGGCGCTTGCTTGGGGTCTGTTGGCGCAACGGTATAGCTGCCCCCACCCTGTACGGGGGTCGGGGAGACGGGGCAGTTCAGAATATCAGCGGCGAGCTGATCGCAACCGTCCTTTGTGGCAGGTCCATGCTTCTCGAAAAACTGGGATATCTGGAAGGCGGACAGTCTGTCGTAACTATCTGGCCCTGCTGCGTGCTTGGAGATATCAATATCCATAATGAAGGGGTTGTGATTACTTGGATGATAGAAATGTTGAGCTCCGGTTCCTGGACCTGGAGATGGAAGCTCCCCCCAGGGGCAAGTAGAGAATATTGAACATTGCTCAGTGGGCTGGCGGCTCAAATGTTCGCTACTAGGCATCAATGGCTTTGGCATCGTTGCGCGGGACGGACCATGACTGACCCAACGCTAGGCGACAAATTGGTGTCGCTCGGGCACATATGCACTTTACCCCGTGGCTCTCAGTGCAAGTATAATCTTGCCCCGACAGATATCAATTCCCCGACCGGTTTCGGCGATCAGTCTCCATCGCAAACTGGACCTTCTCACGCAGCGTGCGCTCCCAAAACACATGGTCTCCGGGTTACTTGGTTTGTTTGCATCAAACGCCGTGGAAAGAAGTTATCCATTTGGATCACTAGGCAAGTACAAATGACAGAGGATGGAAATACAATGGCAGAATGTCTTCCAAGGTCCTTCACAGATCCGCCGCTGAACCAACGGAAGAAATACACTAAAACAAACGACGAACCGGCCATCTCAAATCTTCAAGAAGAAAAAGATCCCAACCATATACAAAAAACCCATTAGAAACCGCCGCCAATCCCCAGAGTAAGCAACTTTGGCTCCGAATGGAACAACGACCCAGACTGGTCAATCCCACCCGACGGCCCAACATCATCATACGGGAAAGCATATCCCCTCCCCGCAATGCTCGTCTCATGGCAAATCCTCGAATAATGGTTCGTCACAATCTCCCTATAATACCCATCGACCTTTTCCCCCTCCGGCTGCCTATCGTTAGCCAGGAGCGTCGACCGGTTAAAAGCAGCAGCCAACCGGGCGCCCACATTCCCGCGAAGCTCCGTCCACTCCGATCCGCGCGCAAAAGGCCCGCCATCACAGTTGAAAATATCCGCCGCCGTCGGTTTCACGAACCCGGGGCCAACCCCGCCGTCAAAGGTAAGCAGCCCGTCGTCGGTCACGCGCCCGTGGACGTCACCCCAGTTACCGTTTTGCGTGTTCACCGTCAGAGTAGCATTCGCGTGGCGGTACTTCTCCCACACAGCGTCGACGTGGGCCGCGTAGTAGTCCTTGAAGAGGGAGCCGCCCGACGAGATGATGCCGGAGTTGGGGCTGAGGGCGCGGAGGTTCGAGACGCCGTCTGGTTTACGGACGACGAGCTTGGACCAGCCGGCGTGATCGCGGGCATCCTGGTCGAGGAGCTTGGCGCAGACGGTATCCAGGGCACTTGGGGGCATTCCCTCGACGACCATTTTCTCGCCGGCCTTGGTTTCGAGGGTGAGCGAGACGGGGATGCTGACGAAGTCGACGTAGGAAACGTTGACGTAGAGCTGGAAATCGTTGTAGGTGAACTCGGCGAAACCCCAGCTCAGGTTGTAGTTGGGGTCCGTGGGGTTGTGGACTGATGGCTCGACGATGGCCGGGCCCGGGTTGATGAGGAAGGTGAGCGGGCCGTCTTCGCAGTACCAGATGCGTGCGCTTGCGAGGCGCGGCACGGTGACGGTCCTTGTGCTGCCGGGTGCGCCGAGCGAGATGGCGCAGTTGATGGGTAAGGGGCTGAGGATCTTGCCGGGAGACTCAGGATAGTAGGCCGTCACCCCGTCGGACTGGAGGAAGAAGGGCGCATTCCCCTTGTCGAAGGCCAACCCTGTAATGTGAGCGTAGAGGTTGGACGAGCGGGTGTTATTTTTGAGAACGATGTTAATGGTTGGGTCCGTCCCGGATGGTGCCATGCTTTTGAAGACCTGCGGCGCAGGGGACGCCGAAGCACTGGTGGCAAGAAGAGTCCTTTGCTCTTGTGGTGGTTGTTGTGCTTGGGGCGCCTGAGTTGAAGCACTTTTAGAGGTGTCCCGAGCAAGCGCCTTGCTCACTTTGCCACGAAGGCGACTGACGACGCTCCTGAGCTTCATTAAATAGAGACGAAGCTGCGGATCTCTTGTAAACTTCGGGGCAGGGGCAGGGGGGAATCGGCCGGAGCTTGCCGAACAAGGGTGTAAGTGCTAGTGAGGATTGAGGACGACTACATGTGGAGAAGCCGAAGAGGATGAAAATAAATAAGAGTTCTTGGAAGTTACATCATATACTTCATCAATTCCGAGAAGCCTACTTCATTTTTCATCAACGATGGTGGTCTTCACGTCTCAAACTGCGACATCTAGCTCGGGTGACCTCTGGTGGCCCTTGTTGCAACCCTTGATGTCTCGAAAAACCCAGTCTAGCGTTTGGAGATGGGAGAGATATTCCCTCGCTGGAGTGGGAAACCTCAAAATCAGAACAAGGTAGTGATGGTTGCTTGGCCAGCTGTACATAATGTATGAAGTAACAAAGGTAAGAGTCTAACTCTGGGGAAAGCTCAGGTTCTCGAGAACACGCTAACCAAAGGGCTCCAATAATACATGACGCCTCTGCCCGACGGTGGATTCAATAGTCCAACGGACCATTGAGACATCCGTATGAATATGGACAGGGCTGCATCATTTCAGCTCGCCCGATCAGATCCAGGAATCTTAACATGGATCTAAATCGGAAACCCCATGTCCCTTTCAAAGTAGTTTGCTTGGAGTTTAAAGGATAATAATAACCTTCTTCATGATGGCACTGGCGCTAACCCTGATCAAGCCTGACATGACACTCTTAGCCAGGCTCTGTCATCGAGTAAAAGTGCTTGGTTGTGAATGTGCTATGGATCGTTTGCTATAGCACAACCGCCCTCCCAGGAAAGACAACTTCATCAGACCATGCCACGCTGGAGACCCGTGGTGGGCAAAATCCTGGTTCGTAGCCGCCATTTCTTGATTGGTGTCTGCCAACTTCTCTGTACCTGTCATTTTCGGCCTAATGCAATGTCGTGCCATCTGTTCATCCCACAAAGGGGGCAGTTTTTATTCATCTATTCGTACAGCGCAGTCTCGTGCCATTGTGCAGCTTGTTCTTCAACATCTCGGCTCAATTCTGCCGCGAAGGTGCATAGTGACGTCTGAGTCGATGACCTGATAACAGCCACGAGACCTTGGGTAGCTTCAGGAGGTTTGAAACATTAAGCTCTGGCCAACCTGATGTGGAAAAAGATTTCCAGGAATAGGGTGCGCTGCCATGCAAAGGTAAACTGGTTGGCAGGAAATCGCAGGATTAGGCTCATCGCCCAATGTGAGGTCTACACATATCTCGCCTTATGTGCCGACGCTTCCCGGAAGAGCTTATTATTACAAGTACAAACCGAAAGAACAATGTCATGAACAATTTCATATGCTTAGGTATACTTCATGTCGATGGTATTAGCAGAAGAAATAAAAAAGAGAACATATTAGTTGAATACCCGGAAATGTAACTCCCATGCCTAGTGTTTGCCCTTGCAACAATCCCGCAATATGAGTCTCCTGAACGCATAACAAAAGCCAGCCTAGCCTTCGCCCATGATGATTCCGTCGTAATAGCCTATGAATAGTTTCGTCTCCCACCGAGAGTATTCTTCCCTCGCTTTGGATGGTCCGTCGTGTCAGTTCGTCGAATTTCGCCCCAAGCGCCGATTCCCCAAGTCCCCTTCTCCCATATACCATATACCACAAGCCGTCTTACTCCTGCGCAACCCGCCGGCGGCCAAAGAGTCTCCTGAATATGCCGCCAATCCACTCGACAAAGAAGGTTCGGATAATCGTCGCAAACCAACTCTTCTTGTTGTCGCCCTTGAGTGGGGGAAGTCCGTCGCTGGTTGGGAGAGTATCCGTCGCGCCTGCACGCCGCCTTAGCAACATTCCTGAACTTAGACCTGCAGAAGTTGAAGACGCACGCGCATTTGTATTATTCTCGGGACCGTTTTGCTCGGCGGTACCAGCAGCAGCAGCATCGTTGGTCGGAGCCTAAATTAGGCCGTTAGGCTTCGGTTAGTATCTTTCGTCCTTGACATACACATCGATCCCCCTAAAAATAAGGTTTACAGGGTCCAACCTACCCCCGGAGCGGTATTCTTCAGGAGGTCGTCTGTAGAACCGTGGTTCGCATGTATATATTCACCGTCGGATACTGGTTCGTGTTCTGTCGGTTCTGCCGCAGCTATGCCATTTTGATGTCCGTTCGCGATGACATCACTCCTGTCCAGCGACTTCTTCACCTCGACCAAACTCGGAGCTTTCAGTACATTGTTCTGGTTTCCAGCAGAGTCGGTAACTAAGTAATTTCAGCAGCTTTGAGTTAGTATTTGGTCTAATCCATAATCCGGCCGAAGAAGAGGCACGGCGACGGCCACTGAAGGTGTAATAATGCGTACCGGTCGGAGCATCCTCGTCTAGCGCCCACCAGTTCCCGGTGCCCACGCGAAACTTGTACTGAATCTCGGAGCCGGGCTCAACCTTGCACGTGTGTGAAAAGGCGTGCTCGCCGTCCAAGCCGGTCGTGTACGACATTTCCTGGGTCGTCCATGGTGGTTCCGTAAATGTGCCCGCAACGAAGAGGGGTGGTTGCGTGCCGGGTTTCCTGTAGCTGAGTGTGATGGGGACCTTGCCCGTCATCTCCAGATCGCTCCCGAATTTCGGTTTCACTTCAAGCACTCGCCGAAAAGAAAGAAGAAGGCGAGGAATTAGAAAGTTGGGCAGAAAGAAGGAAGAAAATAAAAAGGTTCGAGATGGCCAGGCCAAAAGGGTTTCGCTGGTTCGACAAATCAATGTACAGAGCGGGAGTGGATCAGATGATGTATCGACGACAATTGGAGGCGGATGGAACAATGAGAGACAATGGAGCTTGAACCAGGACAATGCACTTTGCACTTGGCGAAATCGAATGGATCAATAGATACAACGGATAGACGACTTGGAACGTATCACTGATAAGGGCGGGGTGGGACAATGACGGGATAATATGCTTGGATGAGAGAAACAGCACGGATTTGATGATGGAGAGTAATGAGCAGATGGCACTGTCGACGCAAGCAGCTCAAAGATGTCAGGAACAACCTGCAGACCGAGTAGCTAAATGCGACAATGGAGGGGTTCAATGCATTGTGTAAGACGAGACCAGCAAGAACATGCAGAACATGCAGGATGTTGAACAATAGGTCTAATAGCTTTGTCTCGACCCGATACTAATACTTCGTACTCTTGGAAGTACTTGGACTGGAGAAGCAGTGCTCCCTTAAACCCCGAAGGATAGGACCCCTGAGAGGGTCTAAGTCGGATGATATTGGATGTTGAGGATCAGCTATTTCGGAACTAAGCCTTGAGCGGTAAGAACTCGGAGGAGTCCCTTTGCGACAAGGAGCAAAGACAAAATCGAAGGAGTCAACTACGAAGAGTAGTGATGGCGCGAAGGGTGTGCCATCAGAGGAAGGATAGTCGGTAGCGTCCAGGCGGCTCGAGGACTAGTCTGGCAATTGCTCGTCATGAAGCTAGTCATCCCCAAGGCCCAAGGACACTAATTTAGATTGATGGAAAACATTATGGTTCATTCGCTCAACGTGGTTTAAGATGTTAGTTGAGATGACCATCACAAAAACCCGATCTAGTTCATACTTCGTAGACTTGGTTGGCCAAGGTCGAGAGGAACTTCGAGCTCCCCAAGAACAAGCAGAAACCCGCCAGCTGGGTTCGGCTGGCATTTCAAATGCACACCGAGGAATGGTACAGTACGGATATAAGGGTGTCACTGCACCTTTGCATACCGAAGGAGCATAACGAAAATCATGATTATGTAACGAATGGACCCCACCCTTTACTTCCATCGCCTTCCTAGCTCCACTTGGAGAGTGCAAGACTAACATAGCAGGAGTGAATGAGGCATTCTGGGCTTTCCAGGTTAACAAATTCATTCTGGAGGAGGCAAAAAGGTGAATCATTGAACATGATAGTCAAGTAATATCAACCCACAATACTGCCATTTTCGTCCTCTTCCTTCTTCCTCCACAACCACCAAACCCAAAATTTCTCTTGGGAGTTTGGGTCATTCCCAACCTCACTCTGCCCCGCACACACAACATCAGCATACATCAACATACATTTGGCCTACCCATTTTCCATCTTTGTCCTAAGTTTCTAGACTCAATAGTAAGGTCAAGTTCATCTCAGTCTGGAATTAGAGCCCTGAGGCTGACCTTGTCTAGAGTAACCATGTCGGTCCCTCCCGAAATTATCCGTGTCAAGAGGAAAAGGGACGATGATAGTATCCCTGTCGCCTTCCTCCGTATGTATCTTCCCATTTCCTTCCACTGCCCCATTTGACAACCATCTGCATTGTCAACAGCCACGATATTGTCTATTCTTTGCTCTTCAGGTGGCACGGGGCCAACCCCTCGTGCCCAGGCTTGGCCCCCTCCAGCCCACCATCTCTGGGGATTGGCATTTATCAGGAATGCCACGTAAATAGGCATTGCCTATATATATGTTTATATATAGAATGCTATTGCGATGCAAACTAACTTTAATATACTCTAGAGCTTGATGAGGCAACTAAGAGGCACTGTAGTGGCAATTGGGTCTACCAGAGGCGGGTCGTACAGGCAACTTACGACATCCGGCCGGTAATACATTCTACTAAGCCTGAGGATGTTACTGGAATTGAGAAACAGAATTCCTCGATGGAAGTGGCTCCTGAGGTAGCTGCAGAGCAACGCCAGTTTTTCATGTCCAAGTCGACGTTCCTTTCAGTCCAGGGTACAGCTACGCAGATTACTTCCAGGAAGAGACGCCAGGGAACAGCAGTATTTGTTGAACGCGAACCAAAGAAAACGCAACCGACTTCAATACCAAGTGGTGATGCTCTCATTGACACGGCTGCTACTGGTGCTTCACTAGAGCAACCCCTTCTTACAGAGGCAACTACCTCAGTCCTCCCCAAAGAAACTCAACATGTCTTTGCACCAATTCAACCACAGGCCAGCCGGGAAGAAATGGGTGGAGTCAGGGGAGACCTCGAGTCTGCCACAGTCGAGCGGCCGAGGAAATTCAAGCGAGCAGGAAGAATGGTCCGGGATCATCCCCGACCTGCAGCAGGAGGAAGTATAGCCGCTGCGGCACCCCTTCCAGAGTACCACTACAATATGGAAAAACTCGCGTCTGAGATGGGGGCCTGGACCATGGACGAGATCCAGAAGAACCTCGACAAGTTGGAGGGTAAGAGCAGCCGCGCTCAGCCATCTGCCCCCTTGCAGGAGCAGCGTCAGGAGCGGGTCGAAAAGAAGGCGCTTTCGCGCTCAACCCTGAGCTTGAGGCCTAAGGTGCCTGCTCAGCGGTACGCGGACCGCCATCCGGGAGCGATGGCACCCGTGGCCCCCCCAACCACTTCCGCCGGCATTGCTGATGGCAGGAAGATCGACACCTCCTTGGATACGGAGATGGACGTGGATGGTGATTGGATAGAAGAAATTTACCAACGCGTCCCCGCCTCCAAATTGGACGCCACCGTACCCCGTAGCAACGTTGGCGTCATTGTCTTCGAGGATGAGAAGGAGCAGCAATTCTTCTACGGATCGGGCGAGGGAGATTCGGACGCCGAGATGTGGCAGGACGAAGAGGATGAGAACAGTACGTTAG
>SJVG01000623.1:0-22902 GCA_034774675.1 Scedosporium minutisporum
GGGCAGGGCAGGGCAGGGGAGGCGAGGGCTGACTCGAGCCATTTTCAAACGCGGCCGAGGACTCGACCATCGCTTGGGGTGTACGGGGCCGGGCGTTCCTCCTGTATCCGGCGCTAGCGAAGATGATCACGGATTCACGTCCCGAAAAACCTGTGCTGTGCTGCGTTTGACACTCGGTGGGACAAGGAGATCACTTCTTTGTCCCCACCTCTCAGGCCCTGTCTGTCCCACGGGACACATGACTGATTGAGGTTACAGCATGGCTGCGGCTGGGCGGTCGTGTAACTGTGTAAGCCCGTACGTGTCCTATGAAGGAGGAGGTTGGCTGTCTTGAGTCCCATCTTCGTAGGAACGCGGCACGCCATTAACCATTCCCTAGATTCTTCCCCATCTCCATGCCACCATGGCCAGCCCGCATGCCGCCAGGCCCAGCATCTGCACCGCTACACCACACCAAGACCCATGTCAAGACGAATCCTTCACGCACACTTTACCCTTGGCCCACGGCTCATCTCAAATATAACCCTGTGCTCTCGGTTCAGCCCTCAGACACCTCGATCATGCCTAGAAGTTATCAGACAGCGTGTGTTTACCACCCCTTGCCGTGTTCAGTCTCCTCTTCATGTGTTAGTCGGAGATCCTTCATGGTAAAAAGATATTGAAGACGCAGTCAACTACCTGTCCATAGTGCAGAAAGGAGAAGGGGCGCACGCTAGGCGAGAGGGGTGGTGAGTGTCATCGGAAGCACCTCGTCCCATGGCGCGTACATGTTATATTGCGGGCTCAAATTCGCTTTGTGGCTCCAAATCAACTGCCTGATGTAGTTCTCGTTCCCCTGTCCGCCTGGGGTGGGTGCGACAGAATCCGCCTTGACGAGGGACCCAATCGCCGTCGTCCTCGCTCCCTCCACAGTCTGCCTCGCTCTCGGTCCAATAATTCCCGTCCCTATACACTTTTACGTTACTAACATCGGCCCTGGGAATGGATGTTTGACCCCCGGTATCTCCACGCCGTGAAGTGAAAGCTGGCCCATTTGTCGCCATTATTTAACCCACGTAGTTCGGAGCACAAAGCGCTCCACTCGTCTTCCACAGAGCTCCGCATCTCCTCACACTCGTTCAGTTCAGGGATTGCGGTGGACGGCGAAAACCACACTCCAAGACCAGAGCAACATCTTGCGTCGCTGTGGCCCTCAGTACCTTGACCGCGCCCTCGGCCAGCAGATATCAGTTAGATCGCCCCTTCTCGCAAAGGTTAGGTTACCGTGCTGTTCATAAAAATATAGAAATATAGCGGATCAGAATACCTTACAGACTACATACCTGCATACACATATGCTCCAACCTAGCTGCCTGGTTGGCTAGCTCAGCACTTCGTCACAATCTGGCTTTCTGCCTCGACGCCGCGGATTGGGGACTTCGATGCCAGCCCAGCCACTAGAAACACCAGACTGCTCCTCCACGATGAACCTCCCGACTCTGCCTCCTACGAGGTCTCCAATTGTACTACTACCTCCGCCACCTCCACCACCACTACAGCAACAACACCCTCCCTATCGGTACCCCTCGCCTGTACTTCTCGGTCAACCACACAGGCTACACGAAGGGGTGGCATCGTACTCGCGGCCGGACTCATTATATTCTCATATGTCTGGTAACGGGTTAGAACCTGGCGAATCTAGTTGGAAGACACCAGCCATGATGGAGGCCTCCCCTTCCTCCGCCGCAAGTGTCATTGCTAATAGCTACGACTCCTTTTCGGATTTCGAATCTCTAATACCACCACTATATGAATCCGGGCCGTCCCCGGTAGCTTCCTCCCACAGGCCGGTAGCACCGAGCTCACCCGACCCCCAAGGAACAGCTAAACTGATTCATTCCCCATCGCCTTTTCCTTCTCTCTCTGATGCATCGTTTGATTGCCAGCCATCGGGGTCGTCTCGCCAAGAGCGATTGAGATCGCACACACCAGGGCTATTTCCCGGTGAGGAAATCGCTCGTCGTCGACCTTCCAGACCTATACAAACGGCATTCATTTCCGATCAAGCCCCATATTTGGCTGGGCCAACTGAGTTTCTAAACGACTCACGGCAGCTACCTTGGCTGGGGAAATTTGGCTCTGGGCCGCATGGTGAGAGTATTTCGGAGGAAGCGATGTCTCTTATTTATGGCGGCAAATCTCGAAGCGACCGCCCCCGAAGGGCTCCTAGGAGACTCACGACTAAGGAGGACGCCAATTTCCAATGTGAAGTCAAAGGGTGCGGCAAGCTCTTTAGTCGAAGCTACAATTTTAAGGCTCACCTGGAAACGCACGACGAAAAACGAGAGTATCCGTTTCCATGCCTAGAGAAAGGGTGCACTAAGAAATTTGTGCGGAAGACAGACCTTCATAGGCATCACCAAAGTGTACATACTAAGGAGCGACATCACAAGTGCGACTTCTGTGGCCGTCTCTTTGCTAGGAAGGATACTTTAAGACGGTAGGCGCCCATTGTGCTAACCTTCAGGCGCGGGTTTCGGTGAACGAAAAGCTAACGATCCTATCCTACCCTATTCCAGGCACATGGACGATGGTTGTGCGAAACGGTTCGACATAGGGACTTTGGACCTGCACGCTGAGGGCTTCGACGGGGGAACCCTCCTCTGCGGTAGACACCTTGACGGGCCAGGTTCCCCTTCGTCCATTCCCTTCCCTAGTATCATGCCGCTCATACCGCGTGCGGCGCCATCGCCGGATAGGACTGCTCCATACCCGTTTTCACATCCCAGCCCTATTGGCCATTCATCCCACGGTACCCCCCCAGTGGCCGGACCTGAGGATGAGACCCTGTGTCGTGCACCAGCCCTCTCTCCACGACCTTGTGCAGCGAACCCACAACTAAGGAGAGTCCGGACATCTTGCTAGCGGCATTAAGCTACCGGCAAGAGTTTATATCTGATATATATGTGTCCAAACTGAACAAAAGAGCTAGGGCCCATTATGATGCGCTGTGCAACCGGTATGAAAAGGTGGGATGTGATGACCAAGACCAACCATATCTCTCCGCAAGTCAATGGCCAGACGGAGTAATAGGAGTGGCTCTGGGTTTCTCCCGCAATGCTCTCGCATCTAGAGACATGTATCAATTCCCGTATAGCCCGGAGCTAGCGCCTAGAAAATAATATTCAGCCCACATCTTAGCAGAAGCCCGAGAGCTCAACCTACACTACGGTTGATGGGGGCTGGGAAGAAAACATAAAGTCGATACACGTATATTAACGCCGAAAAAGAAAATGAACAGACTAGTACAATTGCAGCCTACGAGCTACTACCTCCTTTTCTTAACAGGCCAGAGTAAGACGACGGAAAATGTAGCCAGACATCCCAACACTAGCTCGCCGCACCCCCGTGGCAGGTGGGAGCCATTCCAAGGACATCAAATGAACCGGTTCCTACTCTGCCCAGTTTTCCCACGACGATCCTGCCACTCGGAGTTGTCAGATTATCCCAATCACCTTCTATTAATGCATCCCGTAGGAAGGCAACAGTTGTCTCAAAACTCAGTTTGGTGAATGGACTGATATTGCCAGCTAAGCCGAGACGGTTGAAAGGTGTGAACTCTCCATTCCTCGTCATGTAGTCTGCGATTAGGTTGAGATGTCGATTGTCAACGGCGATGTTATGAGAATGGAAAACGCCTCGTAATTCTCTGATGATGTTATTGCGGCACGCTTCCACGCCATATTCCTCCAGTGTGGTGGCGATGTCGTTTGTGATGATGCGGTCGACGTCCACAAACTCGGGGAACTCCCAAATGGCACGCAAATTTACCCCAGAGGTATGAATGACGGGTATTTTACTGCCGTCTTCCGCCTTCTCGTCGGCGACGAACGTGCAGTCTCCTAGACCTGGCACCTGCTGTATCACAGATCTCTTCACTGCGTCCCGCACCAGATTAACCATCAGTAATTTTGGTGTTTCCACATTATATTCCGCAGTAAATTCGACAGCGAATGAAGATTGGCGGCCGTCGGAAATGTCGTATCGGAACTGTGTGATATTTCCATGCTTCGACCGAAGGCGGCTGAGATATTGGGGACTTTGGTCCCATAACGTGGCTCGCTCAGTCCTTTCCCCCTCGTTCGAAAGCCTGTTCCCCTGGGCTGCGTCGTCGTCACTGTCTTCTTCATCGATACGTGCGGCGGGCTCGTTAAGATTACGATTCTCGTTAAAATCATCTTCGTCAATTGGCGACGCTTCCCTTGCCATCCGCCGCTGGATCAAATCATCTTCGTCATCGTTCGGCCCGTACGATACGGTTTGGGTACGGTTCTCTCGGTTCTTGGCACTCGTCGTATCTCCCTCAGCGGCATCATCGTCGTCGCCGTCATCATCCATGGCTGGTCGTGACATGCTGGGGGCCTGCGAGAATTTTACGATCCCTGCTCGAATGCCCACAACGGGCGTGGCCGAGCTTCCTTGGCCACCTCGCTTCTTGATCTCCTTCCGAATAACTGAAAGGAGGTTAGGTATGAGGACGTTCTCAATCGTCGACAACACGGCGGAAGGATCGATGCCGTATGTCCGCTGAATCTCTTGCATAGGGAAGAACTGCAGCCGAACTCTATAGAGCTTGGCCAATCCATGATTATCGCTTTGGCCAACAGTCTCAATAACTCTTGCCGTATCAATGACATGCGAGAGAGGCAGAACACTGATAGACTTTGAGAATAACTGGCCCTCTTCTGGTGACAGGCTGTTGTTTACGAGCAAAGTCATGCTCGGCGTGGAGATGTTCTTGGCCGCAGTCATGAGGATTTCCCGCAGTCTCGGAATGCCCAGTGTGACGTTCTTAGCTGAGTGACCTGCCAAGTGGAAGGTGTTTAGGGTCATTTGAGTTGACGGTTCCCCAATAGACTGGCCAGCAACTATCCCCACAGCCTCTCCGGGTTCCACGAGTGAGCGCATGAACTTTGTGGCTAGAAGTGTTTCTGCGGTCTTGCGAGTTGGCTTGAGAACCGCGGAGGAGGTACCGGTTTCATCTTGCGCACTACGGACGACATTGTCCTTATTCTCAGATAGGTACGATGTCATCGCGTCAAAAAAGCTCTCAGAAGTGGCAAATAAGGTCCGGGCTGGGTTGAATAAGGAATTCACGGGATCCTTAACCGAATGGCTACCCCGTTTGGCATGCTTGATGGCGCTCTTCATATGCTTTATAATCTCGCCCTTCTTTGCGGCCAAATTCTTGTTTCCGTCCGCGCCGAAATGGAGTTGAGACGCTTGAGATTTGATGTTGCGAAGAACAAATTCGAAGTTTCCGAGGTATTCTTGCTTCGTGATATCAAGACCGTCTTCTCCATAGAGGAACTGTACAAGAGTGCCATCAGAGTCACGGACAGTCGTGTCGTAGGCGACGAGGAGCCCTTCCATCCCCTTGATGATACATCGCTGAAGATAGCCGGAACGTGAGGTTTTGACAGCGGTGTCGATGAGCCCTTCTCTTCCGGCCATCAAATGGAAGAAGTACTCCTGAGGGCGAACTCCAGTCAAGAATCTGTTCACGATGTATCCGCCAGCCCTAAGGTTCGTGTCGAAGGACTTGAAGCAAGGAAGCGACCTCCCGTTAACCATTAGGGGGACTCTACGTCCCTCGAGAACTTGCTGGCCAAGATTGACTGAGATTTGGTTGGCGTTAACCTGGCTACCTTTGGCACCGGAGATGGTCATCGCCTGCATGTGGTTTTTAGGGAAGGGCTTCTCTAACCCAACTGGGAGGCACTTGGCCGTGACGGCAGAAGAAAGCTTGGCTGCGTTCCCATTCATGAGCATATCGAGGTTCTCCTGTTTCGTATCGTCTCTCATTACCTCCTCAAGTCGTCTCATGAGCACGGGATCCGTGGGAGAGGGAGTTTGATCTTTCATGCCGACGTAATCTGCCGCCACTTTGAGACCGATGTATTGTGATTCCTCCAATTTCTCGCCACGCGACTGCTCTCCCTTTGGCGTAAGAGTAAGGTCATCCATACCGCAAGTGAAGGCACGCATGTGTAGAGTGCGGGTAAGGAGTCTGCCCATGCTACTTAGGAGCTTGCCCGCAATGGTTGGGCCATAGACTTCGTGAACGGAGTGGATAAATCCCCCGGACGACGGACCCAGCTGAGACTTGTCAAGAATCCCGCTGATGAATACACCATCGTCGAAAATAACCGATTCCTCTTCGACTCCAGCTAGACCCCAGGCAGATCCGTTGATTTTTGAACCACCTTTCATCCAAAGACCTCCGCAGCTAGGCGGGGTTATGTTGAGCAGTACCGTGGAAATGATTTGCTTCCCGGTCCATAACGGCTTGGGCTTCAAAATGGCAGGCGGAATGAGCTCAATCCTATCTCGGAGAATGTGCCCGCTTTCAGGGCGGAGTGCGCTGTATACTAGCTGGTAATAGTCACCCCTGTCGACAAAGGTATCCTTGCTGCAAAGTGCAACTGAGATTGACAGGTGGTCTTGGATCAATCCTCGAAGTGGGCTTCCCTGGGTACCTGAGAGATACTGGTGATCGGTGTCAGCCAATTGAAGTGCCTCTGCCCGGGCTACCTCGTTCTGTGGGAAGTGCATGTTCATCTCATCACCATCGAAGTCGGCATTGTATGTATTGCAGTTCGCATAGTGCATTCGGATGGTTTTCTCGCCCGGTAACACGCGAACTCGATGCCCCATGATAGACGGTTTGTGAAGAGTTGGCTGTCGGTTCATCAATACGACATCCCCATTAGCTAGGTGTCGATGCACTTTTTTGTTCTTGACTCCTCCATTGTTTATTGTGCTTGGCGTCAGAAGTTGATGAGCCAAAGACTCTCGCTCCTCGGCGGTCTTCCATCTGAGGTTCAAGATTTGTCCGGCTTCATTTTCAAGGGCCGAAGCACCGGGCCATTTTTCGGTCCCATTTATCACGGCTTGGGCCAGCTCTCTCACATTGTGGCTCGTCACAGGCTCGGGATAGGTTAGTCTGGTAGCGAACACTGGGGGTACTCCAATTTCGTTCGTGTCAATGTTGGGATCTGGCGATATGACACTCCTCGCAGCGTAGTTGACTCTCTTTCCCATCATATTCTTTCGGAACAAGCCTTCCTTCTTCTCCAGTTTTTGTTTGATTCCATCTTCGACCCTCTGAGCGGCTAGGCCCTGCACGGGGCTCTTCGTCTTGTCAATCAGGCAGTTCACAGAGTCTTGTAGTTCTGTCCAGGCTTGATGGAGGGATGCCAGCGTGTTTTTTCTGCGCCGTTCCCCAGGCATCGCGGCAGACTCGTCGCGGAGATCGCGATGAGCTTGGACAACCCGTTCAGAGCTTCTTAAAATGTTCTTGTAAAGAGCGTTCTGCTGAGCCTCACTTATTCGATCTTGGCCCATCCGTGCTTCAGGTCGGAATCTATTCGGCGGCACCAGGACAGCCTGCAGGAAGAAGATCTCGGCCGTAATTTTGACCGCGGATTTACCCACCGCACGGCTATTATACAAAAGCCTCAGGACATCCTGCTCCTTCTCGAAGAGAAGATCAAGTCTTGCACGAACTTCCATAGCATCCAGATAGCGCTGTGCCTCAGTGGTCTCGCGGGGCTGCGCCATGGGGGTGTCAACAATATCGTCGTCGGCACTGTCTAAACTATCGGGGCGGGGACTCAAGCCGGCATCAAACGAACTCTCGGCCAAGCCGGTCTTGCTCGGGTTAGCTTTACGGAGGGCTGCCATAGCATCCACCGCCCTCAAGTTTTTGCTCGCCATCAACTCACTGTCCTTTGCCGATAACGCCTTCTCGAAAATTTTGACGAATCGGTCCTTGCGATAGGCAGGGCTAATTCCCTGGCAGGTGGCACACCTCCTAGCTTTGACAATGTCGGCTAGGAACTGTTTAATCAAGGACCTTCGCATTTGGGTAGCACCTTCATGCTTTACGGGATCGTTGCCGCGCCGTTTTGCATGTCGCAAGGCATCCCTCACAAAGCATTCTCGGGACTTGATCGCAGAGTCTGTGAAAGGGTTACCCTCCTCCTCAGCTTCGCCAGAAGAGTAGTCCGAGCCGCGGTCGATGCCGAGAACATCCTCCCCAAGGACATCAATCGATGCAGCCTCGTTGAGCAGGCCATATTGCAAGAGCCGAAATTTGCAAATATAAGCGTGCACATCCTTCCTGCTCATTCTAAATCCGCGACAGTAAATGCATTGAGCTCGCAAAAGCCGGAGGACCTGATCCATGAAAACGGGGTGATAGACTGGTACAGGGAGCTCGATATGACCTGGGTGGCCAGGACATTGTGCATTTCGAAGATGGCAGGTATCGCAACTATTTACAGTATTGTTAGGAGATAATATCACGAAGCTAGAGGAAAATAAACCCACGGCAGGTCGCCCCACGCTCCGAGGGCGGGATCATAGAGGCCATCGGGAACAGGCAGCATTAAGCTGTCGAAAGTGTTGTCATTCTGAATACGCTTCACGGAAACAGCTCGTATCTCGTCGGTAGAAATGAATTCGAAATCGACCCTGTCAATGGCATCCGCCACAGGGACAGATATATTCATCTTGGCATAAGCGCGCTCGTTTTTCCGTGGGGCAGGAATCTCGGTCTCACAACACTGGTTTTCGAATGCGCATCTTCGGCAACTTGAGAGTTAATTCACAGGAAGAAAAAAAAATTATGCCAAAAATTTGAGCGGTGATAGAGGGCAAAATCTTGGGTCCACAGCCAAGACAACCAAGACAATGGACTGAGACCAGAAAATGGATGTTGGTCCCCTCACGTGATGCTACCTATGTGAACTTACGTAATCGATATCTACTCAGCAGAGGAACAACAATGAAGCGCAACCGTTGCTTGGCCTTTGCAACGGCTTGGGCAAAGCAGAGTCAACAAACTTCAACACAGTAACTTCCATGGGATAATATAAACGAATCACTTCCAAGCATGGATCGCCACCACGCGCAGAGCAACCTTGGTCCTCGGCCAGACTCGTCGACTCGAATTAATAAGATGGAATCGGCGGCGGACAAGATGGCAGCGCTCAAAGCAAGAGTCGCGGCAGCCATCGGGAGCAGTAAGGCGAAGGGTGGTCTGAACGTCGGGCTTCACCCAGCGCTCGAGGATTTGGGAACATGGAAGGCACCAACAAGGGCATCAAGTCTCGTTCAATCGCCACATCGTCAACATCGACAAGATTCTACAAACGATGGGCCAGGGCCTGAAAGAGACGCCCACACCCCTTCCACACAGCGACCGATGAGCACGCAACCTAATCCATACTATGACGGGTCTCAAGAAAGCCAGACCGTGAGGTCGAGGCAGCCCAGACAGTTAATATTCAATCAGAAGGGCAAGTTTATACAACAAGCGAGTGCGCTACGTCGCCAGGCAGCTCTCGAGGCCATGAAGAAGCGCATCGCCGAACAAACCCGAAGAGCAGGCATTGATGATGAACTGGACGTGGAGAAAAATTTCGCCACGGAGGATCCTCCTGATATCGAGTGGTGGGATGAAGGCCTTGTGACGGAGAAAAGTTATTCAAGCGTCGATGGTTCTACGGGTACGAAGGTTCGGGTTACCGATAGCATTGTCACGGAGTTTATTCAGCATCCAGTCGCCATCGATCCCCCCCAAGACCAGAACGTACCACCTCCGAAACCTATGTACCTCACAAGCAAGGAGCAGAAGAAAATGCGACGTCAGCGAAGGATGGCCGATCTGAAAGAGAGACAGGCCAAGGAAAAACTCGGCCTCATACCGGCCCCGCCGCCTAAGGTTAAGAAGGCCAACCTCATGCGTGTTCTCGGAGAAGAAGCCGTAAAGGATCCCACGGCGGTGGAAGCACGGGTTAATCGAGAGATTTTGGAGCGGAAACAGAAACATCTTCAGGTTAACGAAGAGCGGAAATTGACAAAAGAGCAGAGGCACGAAAAAATCGCGGCATGCCACGAGAGGGATGCCGCCAAAGGAATTCACCTGGTGGTTTTCAGGATCAAGAGCCTTGCCAACGGTCAACACCGGTTCAAAATAAGCAAGAACGCCGAGCAATTGGCGCTGACCGGAATCTGCATTATGCACCCAACTTTTAATCTCGTCGTCGCAGAAGGAGGGGAGCAGGGCATTCGACAATATCGCAAGTTGATGGTCAACCGCATCGACTGGACAGAGAATGCCCCGTCCCGTCTGACGGTGAACCAGCAAAACACACCCCGTTCCTGGCTCCAGGCGGAAGACGAGCGAGGTGTCCTTAAAGACCTTTCCTGTAACGACTTGAAGATCGTATTTGAAGGCCAGGTCAAGGTTAGGGCGTTCAAGAAGTGGGGCAGCAAGGTTTGCGAAACAGACGCTGAGGTGAGGGAGCTTCTAGGTCGTTACAAGATGGACAACTTTTGGTCGCTTGCAAAGAGCGTAGGGTAATATGCAATACAAACATGAACAGCTTCGCGAATACCAAAGCCCACAGCGGGTGTCGGAAACCACGACATGTGTCGGAGGCTTTGAATGTAAACATAACACGTTCAATTTTGTAGTGAATGAATTCCGAGTCGCGTACGCGGTCGCGCCCGCCACATTACGCTTCTCGCTCTGACAAGCACACACAAACACACGATTTACAGTAGGCAAAGAAGGCTTTGTGAACGATCAAGCGGCTTTATTTGAGCCTAATTATAATGTACAACCAGCCCATTGTGAAATCAACGCGTCTAACGCCAGATACCCATAACCGACCACACGGTGCCCTCGTGATGAAGCATGTCAAAAACAATCATGAACCAATGACAGGATCGTCACCTGCCGCCAAGAGATAACATCTCAAATTAGTTACGCTCTCCGCGAAGGCGGCGGGCGAGTTGAATGTCCTTCTGTAGAAGGGGTTAGAACCAGACTAGAAGACGCGTATTATTATTATTATTATTAAGGAATAACTTACGGATTGAATGGTGACACGCTTGGCGTGGATGGCGCACAAGTTGGTGTCCTCGAAAAGAGACACAAGGTAGGACTCGACGGATTCCTGGAGAGCGCCGATGGCCGACGACTGGAATCGAAGATCGGACTTGAAGTCCTGGGCAATCTCACGGACGAGACGCTGGAAGGGGAGCTTTCGGATGAGAAGCTCGGTCGACTTCTGGTATCGTCGAATCTCACGAAGAGCGACGGTACCGGGCTTGTATCGGTGAGGCTTCTTGACACCGCCGGTGGAAGGGGCGGACTTGCGGGCAGCCTTGGAGGCGAGCTGCTTTCGGGGAGCCTTGCCACCAGTGGACTTACGGGCGCTAAAATCGTACACATGTCAGAAAAAGAAATAATAAATGCTGCATCAGGTAAAACTCACGTTTGCTTGGTGCGGGCCATTGTGAATGTGATGGAATATGGTTGTTTTGATGGTTTTTGTGATGGAACCGACTGTAGATGATTGATGGAGAGTCTGTTGTTGAAGAGGGAAAAATGAAGGTTCTAGTTTGGGGGGTGAGATGGTATTTGTAGGTAGCTGATGAGTCAGGTGGGGTTGGCTGATTGAGATTCTGTACGTCAAGGCAGGGGTTAAATGTGCATTCTTGACCCCCCAAAAAATAATCTTTCCCAATTTAGCTATTCCTTATTTTTTATTTGTTGCCTGCGTCACCCGTATCGATTTGATGATTGGTCAAGGCTTCCCACCTCTTGATCCATAATCCACATCCACCTGCTACGCGCTAGATTTGACGCGAATTATTCCAAACAAAGTCCCGAATCCTCCACCCCACATTAACTCATGGAAATGGATGCAGGTCACTTGGTATGGGGAATGTTGGGCAGACGCGGAACGCGTCATGATAATGGGACCTCTCACAGTACGATAGTTTCTACGCATTTTCATTAGGCTGCGTATTCACAAGTAATAGAGGCATCCTATCTGAGATATTCCTACGGTGAAGAAATCCTTGGCGACGCAACGGATTGGAGTGAGGCAGATATCTGGACTGCGTACTGTAGCTGGCACGAGTACTATTTCTTGGAGTTTACTTCTGCATTCAAAGAGAGTATTGCTCTGTTCACTAGCAATGAGGAAGTGTTAATTTGCCGAGGTGATTTAGATATTTGTACGAAGCAAGGCATAATACAACTAATAGGAAGTACTTCGTGCACGAAACACTCTTTCCCAAATAAACAAGTCCGAAGAGGAGCACATCAAACTGTTGGGTTTAAGATACTGAGTGGTCTGTGCACAGAAGGTACGTACTTCGCGCTTTCTCTCATGGGCACGGGTGATGGGCATTTCCAGCACCTAAAAGGTGGGTCGGGCTGACTTTCGCGGTGATTGAGTGTCGCCCTCACTCACTTTTTAAAGGTTCCCCACCTCCTCCAAGTCTCACAACCTAAACTAGATTTTATCATCAAGTTTGGAGAGCCAATTTACCATCGCCTCTCTTTTTACAACTTCGCCGTTCGAAATACCCTTAAACAATATCTGAAAATGAGCGGTCGTAAGTTTACATCAGGACTTGATTCGGTTCAATGTCAGCTACTAAACGGTCTCCAGGCGGAAAGGGCGGAAAGGGCCTCGGCAAGGGTGGTGCTAAGCGCCACCGAAAGATTCTTCGAGACAATATTCAGGGTATTACGAAGCCCGCCATCAGACGCCTTGCCCGTCGAGGTGGTGTCAAGCGTATCTCTGCCAGTATGTTTTGTCACATCTCTGGTTTTATGTTCCTACTTTACTAACCGCCTCAAGTGATCTATGAGGAGACGCGTGGCGTCCTGAAGTCTTTCCTCGAGGGTGTCATCCGCGATGCAGTCACGTATACCGAGCACGCGAAGCGGAAGACGGTGACGTCTCTCGACGTCGTCTACGCCCTGAAGCGACAGGGACGTACGCTCTACGGTTTCGGCGGCTAAATTTTTCACCTCGATTGGTTTTTTTGCCAACGTTCTCCTGTCTGGTGGTTTAGCACTGGTTTGGCGATTGCATTCAATGTTGCGAATGATTACGGGCTCGGATTTTGTTTCGTCTGGTTAACTGTATTATACACATGGGATAGGGGAATGGGGTTCAAACGGAAATTTCAATTTTAATTCAAGGTGCATCAACGATCACTTGGTTTGTCATGGAACAGGATCCCGGATTGACATTTCGGTGAACACTCCTGTAGCGGATCGCACACGAGAACATGATGTTGCTGTAAAATAAAACATGCGTCCTTCGGGAAAGAGGATCTGGCTTGGCACCGAAAGGAGCACTTCGTATTTTGATTATTATTTTTCTTCTTGTTAGATGGACCTCGGAGCCGAATCGCTCGTCGCTCTTGCCGGCGCGAGCATCATTTGACTGAGAACAACTTGAAGTTTCGTGATGTGGGTGAGGCCTTCGCAAGGATGATAAAAGCTGAAAGCGTGACGCACACAAGTCGACAAGTGTCCGGTTGGGACTGAGAACAACAAAACTGCATGCATCAATGGTCAAGTGGCTGTGCGCATACTTACCCATCAATTACACAGCTGGAACCTACCGGTTGAAGGCCATTTTACTGGCTGTCGGGCAGCGTTCCTGACCCGAGCAGCTGGATCCGGAGTTAGAAGTGAAAAGGGAAAAAAAAGAAGAAAATTTTTGAAAGGGAAAAAAAGAAGCGTTATTAGGGGGACAATTCCGGGGACAACCGCTTTCGATGCTCCTCTTGACAGGTTCAATGGTGTCGGCTGCATTGATGTCAAGGGAAGCCGGAGGACTCCGATCGGCCCCACCGAACCTCGGTCCCAACATAGAAGTCGTACCTGACTCATAGCATGGTGGTACCACAGAACAATTGCAACGGTCACACGAGTGACTCGCACCATGCAAACTCTGCTGTCAAGCCACGTTCGTCAGCGGAAGAAATTTTCATCTTCTCGCATTTTCTCGCACTCTGCCGGCGGAAGCTCGCCATGCCGGCATCTAGCGACGGATCGATCAATTGACAGATGTACTTGTAGTATAAATTTCCGGAAATCGAGCGTTGCGCTGCACTTCCTGCTGAAAACTGCTTGGGCGACGGAGACATCCGCAATCAGGATATCAGTCGACATCAACGGGAAACCAAATTTACCAGAACATCAATTCACGGTCATGAGTTCTTGCAGTTCTTGCTCTCTTCTCAACTTACCTGCAATAATTATATTGGATAGAAGCGGCTAAAGCCCTCCAGGTACTGGTTCACCCTTTTAAAGGGGACGCATGACGAAGAGTTGACGCGAAGCGAAGGGTTAGGAAAGACAAAGAATGTCATAGACAATGAGAGAGGGTGGTGGAATGGTCTCTCTAAACCCGAGCAGAAACTGGTGTCATGGGCGGTAATGCTCGTGCCCAAGCGAGCGTCCTTGGGAGGGTCTTGGTAAGTACAATTGTAGATCGCCGCCTTATTTGTGGGGTCGGCATTAATAATTGATTGGTGCCCCGAAAGTATCGGAACCTCCGTCGACGTCAACGCCAGGCCTCCGTAAGCATTTGACTAGCCCTGAGCTAGCCGAGAGCCTACCAAGTACACCAAGACCACGAGGTCATCGGGCGACACTCTGGCTGAGTACATAAGTCGCAGACACCCAACTTTTGCCACCTTGGATCACGTTTGTAATTTTTTCCCATCCACAGTCTTAATATTCGTATATCTCGACGATACTATCTAATTTTCGCAATGTTGCACTCACCTCAACACACTTCATCACATCGAAACTCTTCCCGTTTCACGGGAAATCAATCTCAGCGCACCTCATCACCAGCATCTGTGCCTTCGACCAACTTATACTCGATAGCGCAGTCTTTCGGGCCCGGCCCCGATTCCATGGTCGCATCTCCTTCCAGATCATCCATGTTTGCTGTCCCTCGGAGCATGGAATCATCCATCGACCGAGTCGCAGACTTACCTACAGGCGATCTATCCGAGCTTCTCTACCAGAACAGGCCGTGGTGGCGAAAGGATATCAGCCTCTCGAAAGAGCCTACAGGCCGATCTTCTCACCAGCGCGAGTCATCTCTCACCTCGACTCTAGGGTCGACAGGGCCAAACTCCCCGTGCAGCCCGAATATCTCAACCCCCCAGATCGCGGTAACAGATTCAATGGACGACGCTTTTCGGGACGGACACACTAGCAGTCCCTGGAACTATCATTTTACTCCCGACTCCATGCCACTACCGCAGGATCAGTATCTTTACACCGGGCCGCAGCTCTACGGCCTCCCTATGAACAATTCCTCGACCAAACTCCCCTACGGCATGAACACTTATGCCGGAAACCAGCAGACCGCGCCACAGAAATCTCTGGATGCGCCCGCAAACCAACCTCGAGCACTCCCAGAAGGCACGGTCTCTGGTCCAAATGCTCAGAACGAGGGTGGTCCCATTCATTCACCGGCCTACCTAGTGCCAAATGACCACCAGATGGGGAGACGCCGGAGTAAGAAGCCCGAGGCCACAGCCACAGACTTTACCACGTCGTTCGCAAACTTACCTGCCTCTGACTACTTAGTAATAATGCCCGACGTCCCCAAGTTGGACAGAACAATGACGGATGTCTACAATGATGGACTCTACAGTCCTAATTTGGACATCATCTCGACAGCGTCTTCCTCGTCGAATCCCAACCCGCAAACCTCGCCCGAGAGCGATATATTCTCACAGAGGCTCAACGCAGCTGGGTCCTTGGCGCATTCAATGCGCGATGGGAATGGCGCAACCGATTTTCACCAGACTCCGCGACACGCATTTACCCATCACCATGGCGATTCGCCCTTGGAAGATGATAGGCTACTACTGCGAAACAGCGAAGTCAACTCGCCCCAGACAATCTCGCCCCGGGATTCGATGCTTGATTTTTCGGAAGCCGATGGTGGAGCAAACTTCCCGTTGTTTTCGCGACCTGAATCTAGTCGCTTTGGAGGGATGGAACATCTTACTGACGAAGAAGCTTCCCTTCGGCAATGCGAAAACGGCCGGCCCCAGTACTCGGTGATGGATGACGACGCTATCAGCAATGCCCAACATTACATACCATCCAGTGCATCAAATGCATACGCCTCGCACGATCTTTCTCCCTTCGGCCACCCAGATGGACTTCCTTCGGCGATCTCCTTCGAAGGCAATGGCAATACCAGCGCTTCTATGGGTCCACCTGGGTTGAGACCTGGGGGTCACGACGATGGCGGTACATACAGCTGTACATATCACGGGTGCATGCTACGCTTCGACACACCTGCTCTCCTACAAAAGCACAAAAGAGAAGGCCACAGACAAGCCGGGGGTCTAAAGTCAGCCCAGCGCGGTATCAAAGGCAACGTGGTGGACACACAGGCCGGACCTCATCGGTGTTACCGCGTCAATCCAGGGACGGGGAAGGTCTGTAAGGCTGTCTTTTCCAGACCATACGATCTGACTCGACACGAGGATACCATCCACAATGCGCGAAAGCAAAAGGTTCGGTGCGATCTCTGTACGGAGGAGAAACTCTTTAGTCGTGCCGACGCTCTTACCAGGCATTACCGCGTATGCCATCCGGACGTCGAACTCCCGGGGAAGTACAGGCGGAGACGAAATGTTCACGCCGACTAGTCGTTATACATCCAGAAAAGCCCAGCCAATTTTCTATTCGGGGGTGGCCGATCTCTCGCTAGGTGCCTTGGATCCCGAAATACTCGATGCGATGTATTCAGGGAAGCCCGCGTTACAAAGCGGCGCATGCTGCGTCGGTTGTGGGGGGAAACTCTCATCGCACAGCCCACCAAAATGCAGGGACCAGGACTCGTCAATCCCACGACGTCATCAGGATCTTCCTGACGTCAGAAGTTGACTATTATTGGCCCAAACCGCTACATTTACCCTTGCCGCCCACGAGACCCACAGAAGAAGTGCGCCACTCCGCACCACCCTTGGCACCATGGATCGAACGTTGACTACCGTCTCTGACGTCATTTTCCGACCTCTTCGACAAGCAGATCACCACCTCACTCATGCGTCATTACAAACACCATCTTGGTTACCACGAAACGCCATCTCGGGTTCTATATCATGGATGTTTTCAATTCCGCTGATCCTCCACTTCCACTTCCACAAGAAGCAACTATTCTTATTCCCTCTCCATCTTTTTTTATATCTATTTTTATTATTTCATTATTTTTTCTCTCTTTTTTGCTTACTTTATTTTCCTTCTTTACACGATTTATCTGGGATATATGCAACAAATACAACTTTTATGGCCCACGTGGGCAGTCGCTAATTGTATATTACTTGCTCTTTTACACGCGGTACTGTTAATGGCGTTTTCAATTGGTCAGCGATAGATATAACGACGACATGATACTGTCCGGCGTTTGCAATAGAGGCTTTGGGACTTGAACTATTTTAGATGGAATGGGAAAGTGGATATTTTCGGCAAAAAGACTCTAGAATGGATGGATCTGTGTTGGAAGATATTAGACCAGGGGTTGCGAAAACAGCAAAAAAGATCTGTTAATATAAATGATGCGTGCATGGTCACATCAATTTGTTTTTTGGCTCCGTGGCATTGACCGCACTTACTTCGCAGAACATGTATTGCACCATCTCTACATGGAATTCATGGTATCAGAATGCATGGCAGTTTATCATACTCAGTACATAGATAGATGCAGGTAGACAATTTCAATTGCTAATTAATACTGGAAACAAGACTTTTTGTTTGAGTTACACCTAGGCGTCGCCTCCCCAAGGGATTTGTTTGCCCCGTCCAAGTGAGTAACGAAGAAGACAGCGCATTTGGAGCGCCGTTATAGCTCGCCGATAACAGCGGCCCTGGCATCGGAGAACTTGGGAGTAATACCGGTCCAGAGTTGGAACTATCGTAGTCGAAATTAGCATCAATACCTACCTACCTACAGGATCGGATACGGGTGGGACTTACTTGATACCATCCCTGAGATGCCAGAACCTCTAGACCGTGGAAGGTCACCCAGCCGCAGTTGGCATCATTGGCAAGCTGCATGAGAGGGGTTACTGCAGGTTTATAGGCCATGTCGAGGAGCACTTGAGGCTTCCCTGAGGGGGCCGGGGTCCCAATCACGGCAGCGAGAATCTCGCGCATGGCGGGGTCGATCGGCCTGTCGGCCGGAATTGTGCTAATGATCACGCAGGGTTGCTGCCCGCTCGAAGAATCGAGTATCTGCCCGGGTCTAGTGAGATATTTGAGCGAAGCGCTATCGTCGAACGAGGTGGCGAGTTCCCTAAAGCGATCTGGGTTGCGAGCAACGACGTAAATCGGGGAGAAGCCAAGAGAGTTCAATGCATATATCGCCGCACGTGCTGTGCCACCAGACCCCACAATCAAGCCGGGGCCAGGATGTCCACTGCCACTTAGTTGATCTTCTACACCAGCGGTTTTCAAAGTGTGGACCATCCCCATCCAGTCAGTATTATCACCACGAATGAATTGACTTTCCGTGTCGCCCTTGCTGACAGGGATCAGAGTGTTGACGGCACCTATCAACCGAGCTGCCTCAGTCACTTCGTCGACCAGGCCAAGTACATCAATTTTCAGGGGTATCGTGACGGAGGCACCCCCAAAATCACCTGCGCGAATAATCGTTTTCAGAGATTCGTAATCGTCTGTTTCAAACAAGGAATAGGTGTGAGGCAGGCCGGTCAATTTGAACAGAGAGTTGTGTAGCGCCGGGGATCTTGACGCTGATATCGGCGAGCCAAACAGGTAATAGTGTTGCGGTTCAATCTCACCCAAAAGTGACAAGGCTTGACGGATTTCGGCCGCAGACATCTGGCCAGGCGCTGCCTTAGAAGGTAGTGCAGGATGAGAGACGGGGGTCAGGAAGCGGTTCAGCACGCGGCTCAATTTCCCATGTCGGTCCATGTTGAGTGCAATTATGGGCGTCCTGCGGCTGGACGCTACCCTTGCTATGAACCTAGCCAATTCGAAGTTATCCCCCAGGTTCTTTGCCAGACCAACCAGCTTGATGATGTCGCCGTATTGTAGCGCCTTGTTGTAATACTGTACCCATGCAGCATTCCTCCATGAAAGGTGGCCTTGGGGATCATGGTGAGATGCAATGATGCGAGAGCGGCCTTTAGACGAAACCACTTCCTGGACAATGTCCGCGGGCACAGTCACCTCAACATCGATGTACTCCACTGCCATGCGTATTGCTTGTAGGTATAATTGCTTCATGTGCGAATAGGCAGTATCGGGAAATTTGCCACCTTGCGATACTGTCCTCACGGTGAAAACAATAGGAATCGCGGTAGTTGCGCGGAGAAGAGCCACTTGCTTCTCGACGAACTCTATAGATTGATCTCGAAGCAGGTCTACCCGAAGCTCGACGGCATCAGAGCCCACAATAACATCCGGGAGAACTTGGAGAGCACCCGCCACATCCGACACAGTGAGTGAGACGAAAAAGCTTTGCGGCTTGTGAATGACCTGGTCCAAGTGATGCGAGTCCGCCAAAATATATTGAATGTATTGCTGGAAGTCGGGAGGGATCTGGTCGACTGTGCCGGTCCCCTGAAGATCGGGGATAAAGTACTGGAAACTGCTGCACTCTTCGTACCATGGTCGCCGGCGGTGGAAAACGCCCGGAATGTCTTCCGTGTATGCTGGTCGGGATTTGTCCAGAGAAAGATATGCCACGATATCCTCAAGAGGTCGATGGACCCAGAGAACAAGTCCACCGCTCCTGCGGAAGGCGACAAGAAGTTCTCTGGCTTCGGGAGTCTCAACTACCCCGCCGCCGCAGGAAACCACTAATTCATGGCCTCGATGGCCGATGAGATCGCGCAGGACGCTCAGCTCCATGGACCTGAAGCCCTTCCAGCCACTTGGACCTCTAACGATGTCAGGTATGGAGGTTTCGGCACGGCGTTCAATCTCTTCGTCCATATCAATAAAATCACGTCCTAGCACCTGAGCTGCCCACCGTCCCATCGTCGTCTTGCCCGCTCCTCTCATGCCAATGATGAAAAGGGTCTGAAGTCGCTCCGTCGCACCAGAAGTGTCTTCAGTATGGGACGGGGAACTATCAACCCCCCCTAAACTGGCTTTGAATCGCAGGGCGAGGGTGTCCCACCAACCTGGCCAGGTTTTACCCACGCACTCTCTTTCTAGAACCAAAACTGGCCCAGGGCAGGCGAGGGAGAGGACACTGAAACTCATTGCTACCCGGTGGTCGTCGTAGCAGTATACGCCACCGGACGGCTCCTTCAGATATTGTCTTTGCACACCCTCTATCTCAATTCCATCGTCAAGCTCCTTCGCACTAACACCGAATTTGGCAAGCTGCTCCTTCATAGCAAGGATGCGGTTGCATTCTTTTACTCTCTGATTTGCGATGCCCGTAATCCGCGTGGTGCCTTGAGCTACGGCCGCCAGCACAGATGCGGTAAGGAAGGCGTCAGTCATCGGTTCCATATCAATATGGTCGAGACCCTTCAACCCGCCGGGAGAGGGTCCGGTGACTGTTGTGGAATGATCGGTCTGCTTCACGGAACAACCCATGGGCCGTAAAACGTCAACCGCGAATCGCGCATCGCCCTGAAGAGAGGCAGACCCAATGTTTGGGATCGTGCAGGTAGTCCCAGTAATGGCAGCAACCGCCAGCGGGTACGTAGCAGAACTCGCATCGCTTTCAATGACGTACGTGGAGGGGCTCTGATAGGTTCCCTTGGGGATGTGGTATGTATTTTCCTCCGTCTGCGATCGGCGCACATGAATGCCAAACGTCGACATCATTGCGATAGTCATGTCAATGTAGGTTTGGGATATAGGCTTCCCACCAACAAGTCGAAGAGTGACAGGCTCTTTGGCGTATGGTGCAGCCATTAACATTGACGACACGTATTGGGACGAGACTGTCGCAGCTAGCTCTATCGAGCCGCCCGAAAACCCCGCAGCGGCGTCGACTTCGATCGGAAGGCTGTTTTCTTTGCCCAGAAACTTGATGCCCACGCCATTGGACCTCAGAGCCTCCACCAACGGTCCAATTGGTCGCACTTTCATCCTCTCATTACCCGTGAGCGTGGTGGAGGAGGTAGAACCTGAAGGCTTGCACATAGTCACTACAGTCGTAAGGAACCTCGACGCAGTCCCGGCATTCCCAAGATATAGAGGCTCAGAGCTGGCATGCAAGCTCCCACCATTGCCTCGGACGACAAGGACTTCGCCGCCGTCTTCCCAAGAATAAGTGGCACCGCCGAGAAGGTTGATCGCCGCCAACATATACTCCGTATCATCGGAGTGGAGTAAGTTCTTGATTCGGCACGACCCTTTCGCTAGAGCGGCGAGAACCAGCGCACGGTTGGAGATACTCTTTGACCCAGGTGGGGTCACAACAACGTTCAAATTCTCAGGAACTCCCGGCTGTAAACGCACCGCGGGAGAAAGAACCACGCGGATAGCGCTATCCTCAACAACCGTGGCCTTCTGTTCGAAAGTCTGTCCAATTGCCGAGAGAAGCACGATCCTCTTACTCCGGCCTTCATTCTTCTTATCCACGGCCATTTTTTCGAGCAGAATGTCAACTGGGCACTGCTTTCCCGCAGTCAACTCCACCACACGCTTGTCGTGAACTGAGGTTGGGAGGCCGTAACTAGCTATACATTTTGTAAGTCTCGCAACGGCCCCGGGAGCTAATATACCAAGATGCCGTGCCAACTCTGCCTCCCTCACCATGCCAATGGCAACAGCTTCGCCGTGCAGGAGTTGAGGGGCCAGGATTGCCTCTATTGCATGACCAATGGAGTGCCCGAAGTTGAGAAGATTTCGAAGGCCGCTCTCCTTTTCGTCGCTTGAAACGACGTCCGCCTTGACCCTGGCAGACCCGATCACAATGCGCTTTAGAATCTCTTCAATCGGCGCGAGTGATCCGGACATACCACGCTCGGCATTTCGACTCTGGACGGATGCAAGGATCGACGAGGCATTCTCTTCTATATTGCGGAACTCGGCCTCATCGCGGATTGCAGCCGTCTTGATAACCTCCGCCATACCGTTGATGAATTCCCGGGTTGGCAGAGTCTCCAGGAAATCCAAATCGATGTAGATGCGTTCCGGTTGCCAAAAGGCTCCGACAAGGTTTTTACCTACGGGCGTGTCGATGGCAGTTTTACCTCCAATGGAGGAATCCACCATCGCCAACAACGTTGTGGGGACCTGGACAAATCGAACCCCTCTCATGAACGTAGCCGAGACATAGCCAACCATATCTCCAATGACTCCTCCTCCAAGGGCTATAACTACGGTGTCCCGAGTGCATTGTTGCAGAAGCATCCAGTCCTCGATCTCTGCCTTCGTTTCACGGCTCTTCGATGCTTCGCCGGGTGGTATGGCATAGGTCAGAAGTCGTGGCGTAGTGGGTAAAGTCGTTGTCGCTAGTACTTTTCGGAAAGTTTGTTCAAAAACTGGCACGTAAGTGTCGAAGAGGTTAGTATCCGTGATAAGGACATAGGTCGATGTTCGCAGGTGTTGGAGCAAGTCGGTCGCTACGAGGTTGAGCCAAATGCCATTGTCGACGACAATCGTATCCTTTCTTAATATAGAGATACGGGTCGGGCCCTTCTGAGACGACGAAGCCATGGTGCCTAGACGAGACTACCGGTCAACGGTGTTTAATCAGTTGTGCTTGAAGATGTTGTTGGGGGAAGACTCAAGAGGGGGGAAGAACTTCGAAACATGAAATGACATACATTTTTCGTTTAAAGGTTTTTATCCCGCCATCTATTCCATTAGCGGGGCAAGGAAAGATCCGACGTGATGAGTCACGACCAGTGCCCCGCTACTTTAGTTTAGGCGTTCAATGTTCTTATAAACAGTGATGCTAGACATTTGAGTGTACGTGCTAAGTATCCGCCCTACTAATACTTTCCTCTCTTTAGAGATAGTACGCATTTAGTATATCTTTATAAAGTACTACTCCGATT
>SJVG01000624.1:0-22889 GCA_034774675.1 Scedosporium minutisporum
TCCTACGCCCACCTCGAGCTCCTCTCCGACTCCCCCTCCCCTGGCGCAGACCTCCACCTCGACAACCTCCAGGTCCGCTCCTACTGCGCCTCCGCCCTAAGCCGCTTCCTCGGAGATACGGGAAGCGCCGTCTCCGTCGACGTGCTCAAGACGGAGGGGAATCGCTGCTGGGTTCGCGTGCCGGCGCCGGACCTTGCTGCTTTCGCTGCGGCTGTTACGGCTTGGTCGGGGACTAGCGATGGGGGCGAGCGTGTTGTGCTGCGGTTGTTGAAGTGTTCGGATTGGTTGGGTTGTATGGTTGGGAGGGATGGTCAGGAGGAGGTGTGGTCATCTTGAAGGAGAAGATCAGGGAGAAGCAAGGAAGAGAAGAGACGAGAAAAATCTCGGGTTATAAATTTAGTATTTGTTATGAGGCTACAAGGCCATCTGATTCCTTCCAAGTAAGTATTCTCGCTGTTCTAAATTCATCATGGGTATGATGGATGCAAATCTCCTCCCCTCCACCCAAATCCTTTGCACAATCTCCAACGCCTATTTCAAAACTAGTTTGTGGTTGTTGAGATGCATTAACACCGTACAGAACCGGGCTGAATACCCCAGGTAGCGTTTTACCTGCTTCCTCCATGCCAATGAATTTTATGCAACTGGATCCAACACATGCACCCTACTTTCACATCTAAATCTCATCACTCACTCATGTCGGGGTGGTGCCTCACATCAGTGATGACATGAGGGAGCTATGTGCGTACGCCTAGAACTCATGTTAGTCGAAACCGCTGATGAGGTAAAAGCACTCGAATAATCACTTACCATTGGCTTAATATCAGGATGAGGAACGGCATCAAATTGCTCAAACTCCAGCTTATAGTTAGGGCCAACGTTGATGTAAGCGCCTCTGTTTTCCGTCGCATCGCAATACCTAGGAGCAGAGAAGACTGAAAAACAGGTCTCGTGTTAGCACAAAAGTATTCAAGTCGCTGAAACTTGATCCATGATTGAGCGGCTCGTCCTTACCAGTAATACACCTGCCGTTATGTTGCACCTCATAACCGTCCATACGAACTTCGTGACTCCTGATGACAGCCTCCAATCCGTTCTTCTCGCAGAACCGCTTCGTGATGTCGGGCCCGAACTGAAGACCGACTCCCCTCTTGCTGGGTCCGCGACCAGGCTGATCTTGGGGATCCGTCCACAGCATCTCCATCATGAGACCAGACTGGCCAGGTTGTCGCTGGTTATGCCTATCCAGCTTGCGGATGTCATCTAGGGTGATGTTGTCGTCGGAGAAGAGACCACCATGGAGGACAAGATACTTCTGGCCGACCAATGTCGCCAGAGGCAAGGCCGAGAAACTTTCCGAGAACAGCTTGAAAACCCTGGAATCAATCGCCGTTAGTACAGGGGTAATTCAGGGGGAGGAGGTGGGGCGACTCCGCATCCCACAAGATGACATACCTCTCGTTGTACTTGGCCCTGCACTCGCCCTCAAAGCCATAAATACGGTTCATATCATCCGTCTCATGGTTACCGCGGTTAAGGAAGAACGATTTAGGCCTGAGCCACTTGTTCGCATATAACAAAAGCGCAATTTCCGTGGACCACGATCCCCGGTCGACAAAGTCGCCGTTGAACAGGTAGTAATGCTTGTCGCTGGGCGTTCCGTTCCTCCTAAACAACTCCATCAAATCGAAGTATTGGCCTAAGTGCGGTCAATTAGTAACATAACAGGTAGACGGGGGTCCCACGGATGTTGCACGCGCCGAGACCCGGGGGAATGCACGAACCATGAGTATCACCACAGATTGTTAGTTTGACATCGTCTGGAATCTCCATCTCCACCATTGTCGGCTCATCGTACAAAAGCTTCTTCACAGCAATGACGATTTGGTAGACGTATTTCCTATGGATCTTCTTTCCGTTCTTGAATCGCTCCGTCATGTCGTCGATAAACTCTTGCGTCATCTCGTCGCCGAGCCGTACACCATCATATCCAGGTTCTACGACCATGGACTCGAGGTCGAGCCCCTCAGCCGCAGACGGCTCTTCGCCGACCTCAATGGCGGCAAAGAAGTCCAGTTGGCGCACAATCTTCTGGCATTCCGAGAGCTTCAATTTGGCATCTTTGTTACTGGGATCGAGCTTGACGCATTGCTTAAAGTCCTTAAGCGCATCTTTGGGCTTTAGAATGGCAGCGTAGGCGAGGCCTCTCCGGAAATATGCCTATGGAAAATGAGCACGTGGGCTAACCGAGGTCGGGCCTTGAATATCGCAAACGGGAATGGAACGGACCTTGATGAACTTTGGATTGAGTTCAATCGCCTTCGTCGCATCGGCAATCGCATATCCGTACGCTTCGGACTTGATGTTTGCCTGTTGGGGGGAAGACGGCTAGTTAGTTACCGCGAGGCTGCAAACAAGGCGGGGCAACATTGGGCTCGCGCTGCATACCTGCGCTCGGTTGGAGAAGAAGGTGGGCTCCTTGTCGTTCAGTTCGATAGCCTTTGTATAGCACTCGACGGCTTTTAGCCAGTCGTGTGCCGCGAATGCCTTATTTCCAGCATTCTTGTGTTGTGTCGCTTGCTCTTCGGCAGTGGTCATCTTGGATTTCAGAGGCCGAATGCGGCTGAAGGAAGAAGAACCAGAGGAGGAGGGGTAGATTCGAATTTATTTTGTAGGGCTGCGACACAGGAAATGAAGCAGATATGGGTGAGAATAATGGAGAAGAGGACTTCAGGGTTTATTCAGTAAGGAGAGAGAGAGTTGGCGTAAGAAAGGGTTACGGAAAAATAGGTCTGTGGGCAAGAGAGTTTAAGAGAGGACGTTCTGGAATGTGTGGGGTTTGCAGCGGCGGCAACAACAACCAGGCTAGCATCAATGATTGATTGATAGTTTCTCTTTTTTTGCCTCCCGTCAACAAGGCTGCAATAAGAAAGTGTACATTGGGGTTTGGTAACTGGAACTTGTGCTCTGTTAACTCCGGACCCCACGTACAAGTAATAATGTATTGCAGACGATAACCCAGGAGGGAGACCAGCACTAATCATTGTGGGCATTTAGGACATGAGAGTGTACTGAGGTACCTCTCTCCATGTACTCGGTACTTCTTCCCAAGTCATTTGACTGTTTTGGCTGATTATCTTTTTTCGGTGGGGCCCTTGATAAGTGATCATTCTTCAGATGTCCACATCCATCAAGATCCATCCACTTCCATCCACACCAACGTCGAAACCAACAAAGCCTTGCTTCCAAAAGCCCATATGCCGGTCCTCTTTTCGGGCTTCTACATCAATCCTATTCTTACGACGTGATTGATGTCTTCTTTATCGAGGCAAAGATGACTTCTCCGTCTAATTCGATGGCTCTCGTGCGGAAGCGGACTGACATGGAGTTGATGCCTCCGCCACCGCAAGTCAAACGCGTCAAGCGACCAAAGAAAGTCATCGACGAAGACTCCTACACCGAAGCGCTTTCCAAAATCATCGCCCGTGATTTCTTCCCCGGCCTGCAAGAGACGGAAGCCCAGCAGGAATATCTCGATGCGCTCGAATCCAGGGACAAGTCATGGATATTGAATGCCGATCGGCGACTACGCGAGGCTCTCACTCCCGCCAGGCGCGCGACGCCTGCGCCCTCCACGGCAGCCGGCGGTAGGACACCTTCGGTCTACGGAAGCGACACCCCCGTTTCCGTTGTGGAGACGATTATCGAACGAAAGACGGAAATCAACACCAATGTCAGCCTGGGCAAGTTTCAGGCTACCTATACCAGCGAGGACAACGAGAGTTTTTATAGGCTAGTGGATAAGCAGAACCAGAAGCGTGCCGACAGCAATAGCTGGATATGGAATGAGAACAAGCTTCCTTCGAAGCAGATGCTCAAGCAGCGAGAAATCAAGGAGCGCCTGCTCATTGAGGGCAAGAAGGAGATTGCGAACTCGGACGACAGACCCGCACGGCCGGATAGCTGGAACGCGAAACCGAAAAACGCCCTAATGTTCATCCCTGATGGAGTCGATGATGATTATCAGAACCCCGTGCAAATGGCGGAGATTGCGTCAACGAAACGAGTCGTTTACGAGAACACAAGGGTGCCGCTACCTATTATACCTCCAAGGCCACTATCTCCTACCCTTACGGCCGTTCGAGATGCTGTGAATGGAGAAGTGCGGGAGGCGTTCCAGACGGATAGTGTTCTTACGGGTGGTGATGAGACGCCGAGGGTTAATGGCTATAAGTTCGTTGACGACGAAGATGAGCCAGCCGTACCGGAGCGGCCTATATCAGTGATTGACCTAGGGCCGGGAGATGCAACGCCCAACCCCTTCAAGATTCAAGAAAAGAGAAAGCGCGAGGCTCTCCACCACAAGATGGTCGAGCGGATCGCGCAGTCGAGGCGCGAGTCGTCGAGGAACGGTTTCACGGGCAAGGCTGAGAGAGTCCCCGTTCCGAAATTCCCGTCTAGCCCACGGATCTCTGGGGGTCTTACTCCTGCAGCTCAACGATTGCTCAACCGTGTGGGCAATGCTACCCCCAGGGGTGCTTCGAGTCCATTTGGATCCTCCACGCCAATGAGGACAAGAGGCTCGCAGTTGAAATCAACTCCGAAGCCAAGTTGAGCACATTTTTCCCCCCTTTTTTTTTAATTTTTTTTTTAATTACAAATGAATGCATTATGAGAATTAAACGGACGGTAAAAATACAGCATTGATATCCAGGCGCAACGGGAGTTGGGAATAAGTGTGATGATTGTCTTTTAGATACATATATATATAATAAGCGAGTTTTTAGGAGCTATTATGCTTGTAACGAAAACTTCAGCGAAGCTCTCCAAGAAATTTATCCATCGTGCAACATCATTTCAAGAACAGAATTGCGAAGTAAAGCTACTTGCCAACTTACACCGGCCCTCCACTCTCGCCAATTACGAGGGTCTAAGAATGCACTCGTATCGACGGTCGCAAATACCGCACCCATGAGGTTCGCCGACTTCGCTGTCGACCTGGCAGCGGTAATCTCCGCGACTCGATCCGTCGCCTCCCACCACGCCGCCCTCCGCGCACGCCAACTCGATGCGCTGAGCCGAACTTCAGGCATTGGCATTGCCAGTGTTCGGAGACAAGCCCCCCGTGCCCCACACGATCAGGCGACAGCCGAAAATCCAACTTCCGATACTGCGCCGAGCGAGGAACAGCGAGATGCTGAGAAAGACACCAACGTAGAGGAGCCGGTCGAGCCGGCGCCGGAGGTGCAGAAGGCTACAGTAGTCCATACATCCCATGGCCAGACGTTGAATGTGCCGCACCGCGGTGAAGGCGCCACAATAAGCCCCCTGGGGTCCGGAAGCGTACTCTCCCAACTCCAACATAAGACCGGCGCGACATTCCCGGTTTCTACCGGCGCTGGGGTGCATTCGCCGCTTAATAACCCAATTGTTTCTGCGGCGAGGGGCCAGGAACCAATCCGTAAGGGGGAGTTTCAGGAAGAGACTGGGATTGGAGGAGAGCACAACGATGTCCCGCCGGGCATTGATATCAATGTGTTTAGGACTAACCAGGGCTCGAAGATTCTGGGGTCGCTGGGCAAAGCCGGGGCTCAAAAGGCTGCTCGGCCTAGGCCCGCCGTTCAGTATCCAGCACCATGGGCAGACTTGCCCAGCTCAGCACTACTACCGAAGGCTGTGAAGGAAACAGTTACGAAGACGCCGCCTGCAGTTGAAACTACCCAGATCAACGAAGCCCCTGACACTCAACCGGAGGTAACCCCGGCCTCGTCACCCCAACCGGAAACACTACATACGGAAACCATACCCATTTCCGAAACTCCCAAACCCCAACCGGAGGTCTTCCCTCCCTCTCCGCAACCGGAGACACCCGCGGCGCCCCCACCTAAACCTTCGGTCACTAACGATCGGGTCCCCCAGCCAAACCCACTTCAAGGCCGTGCATATGTCCTCCGAGAATCCAAGGTCCCAGCTACCCGGCTGAGCCGAATGTGGAATTATAGCGGCCTAGCAGCCGGCATGATCGGGGGGGCTCTCACCGAGAGTCTCACGCGAGCCATCGGAGGCGGTGGTCAAGGTTCCGTCATGCTGAGCCCAGGCAACATGGAGCGCCTCGTCGCCAAACTCTCACGCATGCGAGGAGCTGCATTGAAGATGGGCCAGATGATGAGTTTCCAGGACTCGAAGATGCTCCCGGGCCCAATCCAGGAGGTGCTCCAAAGGGTACAAGACAGGGCAGACTACATGCCCTCGTACCAGAGGGACAAGGTCCTGGTGTCTAACTTGGGAGAGAACTGGAGGGATTTATTCGAAGAGTTTGAGGAGACGCCCATAGCAGCGGCGTCCATCGGACAGGTTCACAAGGCGACGCTCAAGTCCGGAAATCCAGTAGCCGTCAAGATTCAATTCCCCGGCGTTGCGGACTCCATCAACTCCGACCTAGATAATCTCGGGATTCTCCTAACCGCCACGAAACTGCTACCCAAGGGCCTCTACCTCGAAAAGACCATCGACAACGCGCGAACCGAGCTCGGCTGGGAATGCGACTACGAGCGCGAAGCCCAATGCCTCAAACGCTTCAAGGAGCTCATGGCCGGAGAGGAAAACGTCTTCCTCGTCCCCGACGTGCACCTCGAAGCCTCGGGCAAGCAGGTCATAACGATGGACTTCATGCAAGGTTCCGCCGTCACCCGGATAGGCACCTTCACGCAGGAGCAAAAGGACTGGATTGGCACGCAGATCCTCAGGCTCTGCCTTCGCGAGATCACCGAGTTCCACTTCATGCAGACGGATCCTAATTGGACCAACTTCCTCTACAACCCGGAAAACAACAAGCTCGAGTTGCTCGATTTTGGCGCCTCGAGGGAGTATCCTAAGAATTTCGTCGACCACTACGTTCGTCTCCTCGCGGCTGCCTCGCGGACGGATCGCGGCAAGGTCAAGGAGCTGTCAGAGGACCTCGGGTACCTTACGGGGCTCGAGAGCAAGACCATGCTGGATGCGCACATTGGTTCCGTGCTGACCTTGGCGGAACCTTTCCTGGAGTCGGCGCCAGAGCTGTATGACTTCTCGGATCAAACCATTACGGAGCGCGTCAAGAGCTTCATCCCCATCATGCTCAGGGAGAGGCTCGCGCCGCCGCCTGAAGAGACGTATAGTCTTCATAGGAAGCTCAGCGGAGCGTTCCTGCTTTGCGCAAGGCTTGGAAGTAGGGTGCGTTGTAGGGATCTCTTCCAAGAGAGCCTCAAGCGCGGGGGTTACCTCGATGAAGTGAAGGCCTAGGATTTATACTCACATACCTCCTCTGTATTATTTTTTTCTGCCGATCACTTTGTATTATCTTGTATTGGATGTATGACTTTCTCGGGGTATATAATAGCTTCATGATTTCCATATGGGGGAAAAGAAGAAAAAAGAAACCGACATGTAGACCATAGAAATGATAGACAACCCGCTCTCCACAAAGCAAAAAAATCAAAAAACTCCTCATTTTCATTGCCTTCTCGACCTAGATTCCGATATCCTTTCTAGTTGAGCTAATTCCCTCCTATCCTTGGCAGCAATCTTCTTCCTCTTCTTAATGATAGTCTTCTCCACCTGTCCCTTACTCATACCCCCGAACCTCTGCTTCAGCAGCTGTTTCTTCTGCTCCGCCTTCTTCAAATAGAAAGGCGTCTTCCCCTGCTTCACCAATTCCTTCTCCTTCTTCTTATGCTCCTCCAGCACCTGCCTCTCCTCGTCCTTACGCTTCTGCGCATCCCTCTTACCCTCCAATGGCTTTAGCTGCCTCTTTAGCTCCTCTTTCTTAACCGTATCCTTGGTCTTCTTGATCTTCTCTCGTAACTCCTTAATCTCCTTGTCGCGGTACTGGTCGAGGAAGGCGTAGTTCTTCCGGAACTCAAGCTCGTTGAACCTGCCGACGAGGGGATCGAAGCGCGGATCTCCCCGCTTAACCTTGGGCGTGTTGTCCTTCAGAATAGAATCGTTTCCGCGCGGAACGGGCCGCTTGCTAGACATTTCCATGGGCGCGTGCTTGTTCGTGCGCTTAGATTTCGTCCTGTCTTTATCGGACTTAGGCTTTGAATTCGAGTCTCGCGTGAAGAAGCGTTCTTCGGAAGTACTGTCCTGCGCCGTCTGTTGAGACCTTTCTTTGTTTAGAGCTGTGTGGGCCTTGAGAAGGTCACCGAAGGAAACTTGACCAAGGTCAATGGCGGGCGCATCCTCGTCCTCGTCCTCTTCGCCTGATCCCTCCGAGTCATCCTCTTCTGCTTCCTCCTCTTCTTTATCTTCATCACTGCTTAATCGTGCTGCGCCTTCTTCTTCAGGACCCTCGGAGGCATCGTCACTGGCGTTGCTCTCGTATTCGACATCGGAGTCGTCGTACTTTCGGGCTCGAACTCGCCTCTCGAGTCCGAGATTGCCGGCTTTGCGTTTTTTGGGGAGCATTTGAATAGATTGAGGTGGAGGCGATTCAATTCAGAACTAAAGGGTTCGGCTGGGCCTTCGAAAGTTGCGCTGTTGACCGCCGTTGCGTGAAGACTTAAGTTATTGTACCCCAAAAAAACAAAAAAAATAAAAGGTTGGCGGGCACCCGATAAGATAAGAAAGGCTACCCCCACTATCAATTGATCCTGGGCTCAGCCAGACTCTCCAGCACGTATTGCGATCAATCTCGTCTTGAACCCTTGAACGGGATTCCCTACCAACTATTGGTAAAATAACTTAAAGGTCAATTGCAATGAAATTCAGGTTCAGCTTCCACTTTTCGGTGTTGAAAAATACACTGGATTATGTGGCATGGGGCGACATGTATCGAAATACTACCGTTCACAACCATGCTCGGCTTGATGTTCTCACCGCACCGCTTCCAGGCCAACTTTCCTCGATATCAAGCCGAGATCAGACAGTCAAGCCAAGCATTATACAGACAGATACCGAAGTAATAGAGCTAGAATGTATAGAAGAAATAGCGCCACTTTCACAACCCTATCCTCGTAGCTTCTGCCTCGATAGCTGCATTGATCTCTTCACGCTCAGCCAATAATTTATCCCGTGAAATCTTCTTAGCTTTCTCGTCAACATCAGCGCCGCGCCAAGTTTCCTGAAAGTCAATCTGATCATCGATCATTCTATCAACCATGAGATCGCGGAAAAATTCGAATTCTTGATATTCCTCGATAAAATCAGGATCCAGAAGCCACCAATCAAACAAACCAGTCTCAATTCCATCCTCCAAGTCTCGTCGAAAGAATTCGGAATTGACAATTTCGGAATCTCCATGCGCAAACCTGAGGCGGCGTACCGCCCCATCTCCCCAAATCCCTTCTTCCCTCACAAAATCACGGAAGAGCTGGTGGGCAATCCAGTTGAGAGGAGCTCTAGCCCCGAACGTTTGCGCGAAAAAGGCCAGGTCAAGACCCATTTCCCATGGGTGAGCAGACTGGAGGTCACTCGCAATCCGACATCGTAAAGGTCACTTCGAACAGGGCAGTGTTTCTCAAGCCCACGAGCCATCAAGGTCTGCAGGGAGACTCTGTGTAGCACATACTCCTTGGGTATAGCCCATTCGAACACAATCTCGTGGCGGAATTTATCCGGCTCTGGGAACCTGCAAGCCTCCGCCAAGGAACGTGCAGCATGGACTTGGGCATGTCTCCCATGTCCCGTGGCTGGAACTTCGATGAAGGCGATCCAAATATCTTCTGGTGACTCGCCATCAATATAGTGCTCATAAAAGGCTCGGCGGACCGTATCGATAATACGATCGCTGACCGAGACTAGAGCTGTAGGCTCTCGATTCCATTTCTTGGAATGGTTCCAGAACTCATTGAGGAGCTCTCCCCGAGATCAGGTGCCTTGGGGGCCTTTGGCGGAAACGAGTTGGGCCGCACTACTTTTGGAGTATGCCCGAGTATATATCGTGCGATCGGCCATGGACCTCTACTGTTGATATGGTTAAGTATTCGGCAAGAGGACTAGGAAACTGAGCAAAGGGCAGGGGTTGTGGGCTCTGACACTGGTCATTATTACAGACAGGGTGATGCAACTTGTGAGGTTGGCGACTACACACTAATTTACATCACAGCCGGCTGATTATAGAATGTTGTTAAAGTTTAAATGCAGGAGCTGAAGCTGAATGTTATATAAACGAAATAAACACCCTCAAATTTTATTCTCTCATTTTTCCATGCTTTTTTTTCTGTTCCTTGACGAGAAAGATATATATATATAGTGTTAGTGATGGATTTGATGTTTGAAGAGACAATTCATTTGTCCATCAAATTGGGGAGCAATAATTCCGAGCTGACTAAATTGCGACTAGCAACAATTGAATGATCAATTCTGACATGCAGCAGGCCAAACTCTTCTGACTCGTTTCTCCCAAGTTGTCCGTACACTTTGGGAACCGGGATTCTCCATTTTTTTATATTTTTAGATAGAATCAATATCAAATTGACTTTACTGTGTTTTCTCTCTCATCCTCCCCTCTGAAAGAAATAGACACATCCTCACACCCACCAGTCATTTTCACTCACTTCTTCACATGCAGTTCTTTCTTCATCTTAGATGTGCAAGAATACTCTAACCAAATCTCTTCATTCACTCAGACCCTCCTCAGAGTGTCATCGATTGTGGCAAGCCCTTCCCACCTCATCACCACTGGGTCATCCTTGCTTCCACATCTCTAAGACCGCCGCCCTCTGGAGAAATGGGTGCCAGCTCACTCCTTCCTCTAGAAATATAGCATATCTTAGAAAGAAGTCACACCTTGGGAAACCCTTCATCATGCAACAAGACCTTAATACCGCAACAGAGGGAGTCTCCCTCAAGAAACACCACAAACCACACAGAAACCACACCTTCTCTTCTGCAACAGCTGTTGTGACAAGTGAACAGCTAACCTACGACTTGAATCATTGCACCTCTGAGGATATCTTAGATCCATTAGCAGAAATGGCTGTCTTTAAGCGAAAGTCAAAGCATCGCCAACGGCAACAACACACTCACCCTCACAACAATCCCAACCCAAGCCCCATTGGATCACAAGGAGATGGCGAGCTATACGCAGCCCTTACTCTGCCCCAGCATAGAAACCCTAGCACGCATCAAGTCAAGGCTCACAATCATAATCACAATGTTTCTAGAGCACACAATGCCAATGTGTCCGAGTCATCTCTCCCTGGACATGCCTCGATTCTACCATCTCATCAGAAGTCCTCTCGCAACAAGAAGCAGAAGAAGAAGAAGAAGAAGCAGAACCAGTTCCAACCCCTTGACCAACAGACACAAGAGAGTGGCGAGACATCCTCTACCCTACCTCTCAGTCTTCAAGACGCTGCTGCTGAACAATCTTGTTCGACTCTGAATATCTCCCTATCCGAGGAACAAAACTCGACTCAGCCTCACGGCCAAGCACAACCATCCAAGGCCCCCAAAACCAAAGGACGCAAGTCCAAAAAGAAGATGAGGCGAAACTCGAAAGTAGCCACCAGCATGAGCTTCGGTGAGGTCCGCAAGATCGATCCCACCATCCCCCACCACCCCGACTCCGTCATCTATCTCGGCGAGGACCCGAAAATGGTCCCGGTCCCCATGCCCGAGTACATCGCCCAGGCTCACCTCCCCCTCATCCCGACCACCGCCAAGCAGAACCTCCTCGTCATCCTCGATCTCAACGGCACCCTCCTCTACCGACCTAAGGCATCCAAGAAACCCACAAGCTTCACGGCTCGCCCCTGGGCCGAGGACTTCGTCCGCTACTGCGTCGACAACTTCACTGTCGTCATCTGGTCCTCCGCCCAACCTCGCAACGTACAAGCCATGTGCGACAAGCTACTCCCCGCCGACGTACGTGAGCAAATCGTCGCCATCTGGGACCGCGACCGCTTCAACTTACCCCCGGACTCTTATAACAGGCGTGTGCAGTGTTATAAGCGACTCAAGACCATCTGGAGCGACCAGACCATCGTCGGGGCCCATCCCAACGCGCAGTTCCGAGCTCGCTGGGACCAGACCAACACGGTTCTCATCGACGACTCGGCTGAGAAGGCAAAGTCGGAACCTTTCAACCATATCGACGTTCCGAGCTTCGTCCCGAGCTTGGGCGAGTCCGATATCCTTCACCAGGTGCACGAGTACCTGGAGAAGCTGTCCTACCAGGAGGATGTCAGCAGGTACATCCGATCTAGCCCCTTCAGGCCGCAGGCCTAAAGGGTGTCTGGAGACCGAGGTGCCTGCAGCCGTATAGTCCCGAGTGGGATGGCTTCTAGTTTCGTTTTCAATCCACGGAGATACCCAATGAATTTGTTTCGTTTATTCTGCATTTGGGCATGGCAAGTGGTAGGAGTATATGCCGAGGAGCAAAGGGGCAATTCACTATAGTTATGAAATGAGCACATTGGAAATTCACTTATAAAAGTTCTTGCATCTCATTCGCGATGTTTCTTTTGTTATTCATCTCGTCTCTTCGTTTCGCAAACGCGCCCATTCCATGCGCGTTCCTCATATGTACATCATTTCATGTTGGACCAGTCGAGGCCCAACTCGTTATTCCCATTACCCTGCCCTTCCCTTTTGTTTTACCGACCATGACCCTTCCCTTTTCCCTTACCATGTCTCATCCTACTCCTCCCTGGCGACAAAGTCCAGCAGCAGAAGTCCTACCTAAACTAAACTAACGTAAACGACTAGGGGGTTTTACTAGTTTATTTGAAGACCTTGCCAGCGGCGTGGGGGTACGTCTTGCCATCGATGACAAGGGGACGCTCCCAGGTCCACTCATCCTCGACGTACTTGCGATCCTCAGGGTTGGTGGGGTCGAGCTTAGTGAAATCGTAGCTCTCGTAGTCGGGAGCGACGTCAAACACGGGCTCGAACTCCTGGCCACGGATGACGAAGGCACCCTGGATGATAGAGTCATTGTTCTCACCGTAGACCGACGCGCAGCCGAAGACGTACTTGCGCGAAGCCTCCAGACGGGCGTTCAAGCCACCAATAAGGTTGCTCGACATGAAAGTGAGCGTGAGCTCGTCATTGTACTTGTACTTAGCCTTCCAGATGGAGTAGTCCTGGTCGAAGGAGAGGTTCTCCCAGAACCACTTCATAGCATCGGGAGTCTCGTTGTTGGAGTACTGTCGCTTCCACTCGTCAAGAGGGACGCTAGGCTTGGCAAGAGCCTCGCAGGGGTGCTTGGGCTTGGGAGCCTCCTTGGGAGCCTCCTCGGCCTGGGGGGCAGGAGCAGCCTTGGGGGCGGCCTTGGGCTTAGGAGCCTCCTTGGGCTTGGCAGCAGCCTTGGGGGCTACGTTGGTGAGGGCAGGGACCTCGAGAAGATCATACTTGGTCTTGACGGCGTCAAAGACGGGCTGGGCCGCGATGGTCTGGAACCAGCGGCTTACGTTGGGGTTCTCCTCTCGCCATTGCTTGCCGAAGAAGAACTGGAAGCCGCGGGAAATGATTCCGGCAGCGAAGAAGTCAGCGAGGGTGATGCGCTCGCCGACGAGGTAGGTGTTGTGGAGGAGGTGCTCCTCGACAACGGCAATAGCCCTGAGAGCCTTCTTGGAAGACTCCTCGACGGCCTTCTTGTTGTAGGGGTCCTTGCCAACAAGGGGTCGGAACCAGCCACCGATAGGAGGAAGGACCTCGGTGTTGAAGAAAGAGAGCCACTTCAGGATAGAGGCATAGCTGTTGGGAGAGAAAAAAAAAAAAAAGAGGTCAGCAACTTGAATCGCTGGCTCGTGGTTTTCAGTGACGGGTCACTTACTCTTGCTTGGTCTTGCCCAAGAGGGTAGTCTTCTCGTTCTGGGAAGTAACTGTAGGACAACGTGGTCAATAAACGGCTCGGATAAATTTGCAGAAGTGAAAAAATAGCCAAGTCATATTCCCGAGAGAAAAATCAGATTTGGGGTATCCACACGAGGGTTTCGGATAGGGATAACTGTAAAAGTGTAGATTGGTCATCATGTCAAGGGGGAAAGTAGTCTCTGTTTTGCGGAAAACAGAGTGAAGACAGCTAGGAAAGATCTTGTCAACACGTACTGTAGATGGCGATGGCAATGCACTCGGAGAGAGCATAGCCGTCCTCACCGAGGAAAGCAGGGACCTTTCCAAGCTTGCTGGCCTTCTGGTGCTCAGCAGTAGGGTTGCCAGCCTCGGCCTCGACGACCTGGAGATCGAGACCGTTCGCCTTCGCCACGGCAAGAATGCCGGTGGTGCGGGGGTTCTCCTGAGGGGTGTCAAGTTCGGCATCAGCAATCGGCTCTCGCTCGCCAAAGCAAAACGACGAGGGAGAGAAGAAGAGAGGGGAAGGGAAGATGTAGACGAACTTACAGGGAAAGTGAAGATCTTTCCGAAAGGCATTTTGAACAGAACTTCCTTTGAGACAATTGACTATTGAAGAGTCTTTGAAAGGGAAGTGGGATGGTGTTGCGGAGAAGAAGGGAGAGGTTGGAAAAAAAGTTGAGGAGGTAGAAGAAGGGAAGAAAATCTGGACAGCTTGTCCCACCTCTAATCTCCCCGCACAGCACGCCAAAGCTTTGGCCGGCCAAATGTGTCATAAACTTGCAACGTGCGGTGGCTTCTGTGGCTTGACCTCTGGCATGGCAACGGCCTCGTGTGGCTTGATATTGTACCCCATGCACGGTCCACCTCGGCGTCCCGAACCGAGAAAGAAATTCTCCTGTCTCTGGTGGAAAGCCTCGCAAGCATCCAGCATCTCGTGACAAGCCTCGACGGTCAGACTTTCACGACAATGAACGTCTTCGGTGCTTCAACGCGGCAATTGCGGTGTCTACGGAATATTAGGTGCCCCCAATGGCACGTCCCCGTGGCGCGACCCCTCGCCCGGGGCCTTCAGACGGAGAGCGGCAGCGCCGACCAGAACGCCCTCGAGCAGCTCGAGACTAGCGGCGCCTTCGATATGAAATCCATCATGGCGGCGCCCGAGCTTCAACTATCTCAGATCAAATACGCGCGGACGGTGCCCGTATCGCCCTCGTACTTCTCCCGAACCCCCCAATTCAACGACAAGCTCGTCAAGGTCCAGGGCCTTTTGACCAGGTACTTGGAGCTGCCGACGGTTCCCTCGCAACAAGCTCCCAGGATCGCGTGGAAGACGTTGGAGGATTACCGTGCGTTCACCGGAGAGCACGTCAAGGCCTCTCATTTCGGAAGGGCTCTCAAGATTGCGAAGCGGTTAAACACAATCGACCCGGCTCTCGCGCCAAAGGAGGTCACGCAAGCCTTGGAGGTTTGGGCTAAGGATATCGACCCGTTCAGCAACAAGCCCAAGCCCATCCCCGTCGATAAGTTTGGCAGGGCGATTGGCGTCGGCAAGAGAAAGGAGGCTGTCGCCAGGGCATGGGTGGTCGAGGGAACTGGCGAGGTCCTCATCAACGGCAAGACCCTCACCGAGGCGTTTGGCCGCGTCCACGACCGCGAGAGCGCGATATGGGCTCTCCACGCTACGAACCGCTTGGATAAATACAATGTGTGGGCACTTGTGGAAGGTGGTGGACCTACCGGCCAGGCTGAGGCCATGACCCTCGCTGTGGCCAAGGCTTTGCTTGCTCACGAGCCGGCCTTGAAGCCCGCTCTACGACGAGGTTAGTATTGGAATAATCATTATACGTCTGACCCCACAGGTCTCCCCAACGTCGTGCATGTTCGCTAACTCAATTCCAATCTTGTAGCCGGCTGTATCACGAGAGATCCAAGAGAGGTAGAGAGAAAGAAGGCCGGTCATCTCAAGGCTAGGAAGAGGCCGGCCTGGGTCAAGCGATAAGAGAATTGTCTTTGAGGGAAACGGCCCCGCCAGTGGCGCCATCCTGCCTCAGTTCAATGCCATTTCTTTGGTTATGATTGATGGCAATAATGTAATCTTAGCGCAGCATATCCAGATACAGTGTACCACCAGTTGTCATATTTAGCACCAGTACCAAAAAAGCACCTCTTGAACCATTCTCGACGACACGGTGATTTCCAATGCCAAAAATCGATTCCTGTCGCCTAAAAGCAACTAATCGAATTGCCCAACTACGCCAAGATCAGTAAGACGCGCTCCTCGCTTTCAGAATCGCCATCTCCTCTCCATTTCCCTGCTCCCGGCTCACTAGGTTTTTCGGAACCTATTTTCTTTCTATCACCCCGAAAGCATTTATCCGTTGCTGGGGATCCGCACTGGCCTCTGAAGGATTGCCATCCATCATGTCGTGCGACATGACGTCTCTGAATAACAGCCGGGCGGGCGTGGCATCCATCTAGGATTCGCTTTCTACTCTTGCATTTTGCCATGTTGCCGACGGCAGTTCCCGCTCCTCATAGATAAGGAGTCCATCTGCGTACGCCGTCAGAGTGTGCTCTCGGACCCCATTTTCTTGCATTTCTGCCTCGGCCAGACCGGGAAATACGGGGTCTCTGGTTGGTATTCATGGTTCGTAGTTCGTGGATATAAAACAGACTAATACAGGCAATTTATGGTCTCCATGCGTTCCCATATACTTCGTATGACAGACGTGTAAGCGGCAACGGGCCTTTTCCATCCTGTGGGGCCACGGTTGCATCGCATCATGAACTACGATGTTCAGTATATCGAGGACGAAACGAAACAAATCATTATAGGATTTGTTGATCCGGGAGTTGCCCCGGAGTTGCTGAGCTGTCATCTTCCCATAAACACAATTAAAGTATTCACCATGGCTCGATTTCGACAAAAGTACTCGTAGTACTTGTATAGAACAGAATGTTTCAACTAATCAGACTATGACATACGCAGTAGTGCACATACTACTTCGTAGTCCGAGTCAGTCGAACCCATGAGCATGAGCAGTCAACCCTTCATACAACTCCCGCAGATGCAGGGATGTCGTGGGGGCGGATGGGCGGGACAGATTTCAGTCAGACAAAAAGACTGAAATCGTGTCTCGATGTGTACTTGTACAGTTGTACTTCGTACGTGAGTACTCACATACCATCGACTAGAATGGGACGTATATGCCGTCTTGATATAAACTAGGGTCAAGCCACCGGGACCCAAGCCGCAACCCGGAGTCCGATAAACCATACATTTCAAACTCCGTTAGCAGGAAATAAAAAAGTACCATCCAGCGCAACAGCATCAGCATGACTCGATATGCATGCTGCCCTGCTAATTCCTTAATATGACGGGGAGCCGAGAGCACAGACCCTAGTTTCGATGTGGCATCACGGTCCATAGAAACGTTCTCGAATGATTTGAGGGGCTGCGGGAATGGACCAGCGTTTCAGAAGTCACTCTGCTGTTATCATTCCGCGCCTGATTTTTCTCTTTTTCCCTGTTCACATGTGGATAGAGCCGCAGTGCACTTTCCGATATGCCTAATTTTGTACGAAGTAATATAATACTGATGTCTCCAATTGTCAGAATAAGGAATGCGCAAACCTGGTTGCGAGCGCCAAGTTGTAATAGCTTCGCGGCATCTCCGTCGATATGTAACATAGCGTTTTCTTCCTTGTTCTTTTCATTTTTCTCTCTCTTTTTCTCGTAATTCAGTCACCAGGACCAAATCCCATCTAGTTTCGCAAATATGTTTTCCTTTTCTTCCTCCCTCTTCCCAGCTCTAGTTGGCTGATCGTGACGATCGGTGCAGCTGCACTGCGTGTTAGGATGGGATGCAGACGCCTCATTGCAACGGTCGTATCCAGGATCTACGGGCCTAGCGGCGGCTGTCCATCATTAGGCTGAGATCTACTCAGATACATCGACCTTCCTGGACAGATGGATTTCCTCATCTACTACGAAGAGGAGTCCGACTCTTTATTATCTCGTCTTGATATCGACCTCTGTGATCTCCCTCTGTGCCGCCAAGGGTGTGAAACAAGTCACTTGCAGTGAGCCCCCGAGCCGCTTAAAGCAAGTCCCTGTTGGTGCATGCATATTATAATAATACTTCCTTATTTATTCAGACAGGTGAAGTTGTAAGTCATGTTACGTACCATCGATCCTGAACCTCTCTGGCGCGCACCCGTCTAAAGTTGTATGGAACCCCAAGTTCTCAGTGAAGGTAGCAAAACAGAAAATGAAAAATAAACTGTAGAATCCCCAGAGAAATGCACGTCATCCGACGAGACGAGACTGTACTCACGTTACAATCCTGTTCAATTCTCACCACGGTAGCGAGGTCATCATCGAAAGTTCACGAATTTGGGGAAAGTCTGGGGCGGTTCCAACGGAAGGTGGGACTGAGGAAGTGGGGACTCGGAAGGGCAACGGCGATTGCCTTGCCTTGCCTTCCGCATGCAAACAGCGAAGGTGTTCGTACCAGTAGCTATTGATGTCTATGGACTATACCTCACGGACCCTCCTGTCACATGCGCGTCAGAGTCTGGCCTTCACATTCAATCCTTCCGCTCAACTGTGGTAGTGAGAAGACATATCCTAGTATACATGAATGTACAGCAGAAAAGAAAGTACGATCATGCAAGATGTAAGTACGATATGCGAGTAGGCTCGTGTGAGATTCAAGATGCTAGCGCCAGACATTCCGCTCAGCCAGGGACGGGACCGAGACACTAACAGAACCGGAGAGAACGCCTTCTTTCGGAGGGTTTTCCGAGAGCCCACACCAGATCCACGGCGGCTGATTGGCAAAAATGGCTTGCGTGGAGGGAGCTTCCCGGGTAGGTACCCGGCAGCATAATCTGATTTCTTCACACAGTGTTTCGAAGCTTCCTGCTGGCAGTCCTGGTCCAACGTACCCACTACTTTACATAACCCATTTCCCATATATCAATCAAATTTTGAATGGACCTTCTGCGATGCAACGACCTGTTCGGTGCTAATTATTCTGCTCATCCCAGCTGTACTTGTACTACGAAGCGCACCACATGGATTGGACATATCATCCTCGAGTTCCTGGGTCACACCCTTCTTGCCTTGCTTCGTGCTTCGTACAGGTACGAAGTACAACTGTTACCATTTGCTCCCACCGGAGAATACATGGGGAAAGAGGGCAACTCTTTCGATGAGCTAATGTATGATGTACCGAGGTACCTCAATACCAAGCCCACCCCATGCCATTGATGGGTCGTCGTGTTTCATTGGAACCAGAACCCCGGTCATTTTGGCTAAGGGATACTCGGCTTCTTTCGACGACACTCCATTCGAACTTCGATTTCCCCTGCCTTCTGACATGGTTCAAGGTTCTTATTTTAAACAACACAGAGACCCCCGCCATCATCCTCTCATCTTCTGTGCTTCTTTGCCCTCTACCCGAGTACTGGTACTTTGGCTCCTAATCATTACGCAAGCTGGGGGGCATGGCAGCATTTTTGAAAAAATTCCCTCGATTTCTTTCCCCTAGCAAGGACACCCCCAGGCATCGAAGGTTAACAGAGGGCCTCCCCTGTTTATTCCTCGATCCTTCAATTTTGTGATTCTTTTCTTGGATCATTCAGTGTCGGGATCCCCTGTCGTTTTCCACCACGGTCGCGGTGGCTTGATGTATTTCGTACCACTTCGTCGTTCGGGTCTTGCTCTTGTTGATAGCTGTTTGGCGGTCGCGGAGCAAACGTGCGCGCGGAGAAATTATCTCGCCGCAGTTGCCCGGCCTCTGACACTTGACATCGGGGAAAAGAGGATGTGGGCCATCTGTCTTGCATGGGAATGGGAGGGAGGGCGCACTAGCCCAGCCCAATGCCGTGCCAGAGCGGGCAGTCAGTCAGTCATCCCGCCGCCTCCATCTCCCCCATCCTCGGACACGATATTTCGCGCAGGACCAAGTGGATCGCGAGATATCGAATAATCGTTCGTATCTATTATCGTGACCCTTCATTCGCTTAATTATCCATAACAAGAGGTCCACTCGTGAGGAATGCTGGTGGAGCTGCGCTGGAGACTTAGACACCGCGGGCCGCTTTTAGATCACCGACGTCCCCGATATCTTCCATGCCCATCCTGATGATGATTCTGAATGGTGCCAACATGCCTCTTCGTATTACTTATTACCTACCCTACCAGCCAGCTAGCAAGGAGCTGAGACTCACGAAGGAGGCAGCTTCTCGCATTTGGTTGTAGTGTCTCGGCAGAGGACCACTTTTTCCACGCCCATACTCAACATACCAAGCTGGAAATGGCAGGTACGGAATGTCCCTACCGGGCGCACTAGGGCGTAGTGTTCCTTGTACTATTCCAGAATTATTTCCCTCCGCGGCTTCGCGACTCTTTCTAGAAAACCGATTGCTACTCAGCGCCATCAATAGTGGAGGCGAGGTTCCCGTCGCAACAAACCCCAATCCCCACTTCCACACCATCGGCTTCCCCGGCTGTCAGCCTTGACGGGCCAGGCAAAAAGCAGCAAAACAGCCATTTACGTATATGCGATGTTACATGTCGGAGATTGTGATAGTGGCTGCCGAATTTAGGCCGAACCCATCCGTCCGTGTGTTGTAGTGGTTCTGAATCTGATGTTTGGATGGGCATGGATTGCTAGTCCAGCGTTTTTGTCGCACCCAAGTTTAAAGTTTAGGAGCAACAAGAGAAAGGCTACCTTAGAACCAAAACGAGCCGAACCACATGGCATTGTGGGTGAACAGGAGACGGAAATGGAACCGTACGAAGTTAGAATCGGGCACGCCCCTTAAATCTGCCATCATGCGGTAAACGTGGTCTGGTCATGGCAGGTTTGCGACTCATCACCTTCTCTTACACTGGCCAGGCCGCTGTGTCTGTCCCATTTTGGCCTTTAACGTGGTCATGGTAGAAATCAAACGCCAGAAACTAGAACGTATATCTTTGGATAGCCAATCTAGTGGACCCTGCCCTGTAGCAGGAATCTTGTTCGATGCCCTCTTCCACTGCCGGGGAGCGATGGCCGGCAGAGGATACTTGTCACTCCCCAAATCTTCCAAACCTCCAAATCTCATTGACCCCTGTGCTCACTTTTGCGCCGACTTACAAGAGGTCATGTCACTGTTGGACCAAATCCTGTCCTCCACTAGAATAGCTCAGATCCACTCTAACCACGCGACCTCGTTCCGAGGCAGGGGTTAGCTTGTCCTCAGTTCGATTATTCTGAGCCAAACTTATTTTAAGTTATCAGCGAACGCTGGGTTGCCAGCCACAAAGGCGATCACGCCAGATGGCAAGGGGAGACGTCGTGACCCTGTCGGATTGATCCACCACGCATCATCTCGGTCAAGCTCCACAGCAGTTCGCATTAATGCTGGATTACCAGAGTTTCCGACCTTTTTTGTTTCGTTCCCTTGCATTTCTGCCCTTTGGCGGCCTGTCTTGTTTGCGCATCCCATACTAGTCTACTCGCATCATCCGACCACGTCGCATCGCTGTAAGTGATTCTGTAGTTTCTCTTTCGTCTCTCCAAGTCATTCATGAGAAGCACCTACTCCCCGCGCGACTGCCTCAGACCTTTAACCTGCTTTCCGTCAAAACGGCTGTTTGCGTTCACTATATCCACCATCGCGCCTTCTTCGCCACGGCTATCCAACCGTCTCAGCGGCCCCCCCACCTTCGTCGTTAAAGTCGCTACAATTGTACTTCATTAGCGCAGATATATAGTTACGTATAAGGAAAGAGCTCGGCGGACTTCTATCGATATTGATTAGACTATCATCTGGTAGGAGAAGAGCCCCAACTTGCCTTCCTGACCCTCATCTAGAGACGGGCAGCCGTCTTGAACCCTGTACTTGTTGTACCTGTACAATATAGAGACAACATGGACGGCAGATCCTCCACATCTTGCACTGCATAACACCATCGAGTAGCACCCTCCCGTCTGCAACATTGAGCAATGAAGTCTCTGTTAAACCAAAACGCCACGCTTCAGTAATAGGAGGTTACGACTAATATGAGCCAAGGCCGCTAGGAATGAAATCAGTCACCACTACCCACTAGCATTCTGTCCAGCACTGGATTGTCTTGTAAATTGCCCGTTCACAAGACCACACGTCAAAACGATCAAATCAATCCCAAGCCAGGCCAAAGCGCCCGCCCCGCTCGAGTCGGCTGCTCTCAACAACACGCAATAAAACTAGGCTAGCCCCAGGGGGCAGGTAAGTCGCACGTCGATTTTCATACGTTGTCTATGAGCATACAGATCCAGCGTTACAGCAGCCATACCTCGAAACAGTGCCTCGCAATGTTCTGAGGAGTGAGTGACATGGAGGGGAAGGGGGCCCATCTCATGCATTGCGTCTGCACATGCCTGGTTCCTGCACTCTTGCATCCTGCACTTTGTGGTCTTTCCACTTACACCTACATTCATGACACACTCACAGCTCCACAAATTCGCTACTAGTCCCTCCTGCCCATTTTTCCCCGTCCTATCCCATTCGGCAAGTGTCAAGGCCTTCCATGTTCCTCCCACATGCCATGCTAGGGCCCCGCCTGCTTGCATCGACTGGAGCAACAGTGTATATGTACTCAATGTACTTGTACATATCATATCACCTTACGTACAGCAGCCTGTAAGGATTATCGTGCTGTTGGGCGGTTCGGGTTTTAAGCCAGCCAGCTCTGATCTACCTTCCCTGCCATGACCCTGCCCGGTCCACTCCAGCGCGGATATTGGTCTGCTGCTCCTTCCTTACCTGCATTATCTAAAGCTGGACCACCCCCTAGAACCTTCCCCTGCTGTCGTGTACACTGCTGTTGGCCTCTCTGGCTGCCTGTATGGATGTACTTCGTTCGTTAATATACAATATACAAGTACAACATGCCTGGCTCCGTTCCTGCCTTGTCGTGGACAAGTCAAGGTCTTCCATGCTTCTTGTCTTTTTCTTCCTTCCTGATCCTAGGCTAGGCCAAGCAAATCGTAGCTTCTTTCCATATTCTTCCGCGCCCTGAAGGAGCCATCCAGACTCGCCCCCTCCCCGCCTTCGATCTACACCCACTCCAAGAC
>SJVG01000625.1:0-22858 GCA_034774675.1 Scedosporium minutisporum
CTGCAGGCACAGGAGGGACGGGAGGGATGGGCGGAACAGCACCAACTCTGCCACGCGCATGGTCCTTCCTCGCCCTCTTTAGCTCCCGCTTCTTCTCCCGGCGTTCCTTCTTCTCAGCACGCTTCCGCTGCTTCTCCTTGCGCCTGAGCTCCTTCCTCTCCTGCTTCTGCTGCTTGATGACCTGCTTCAGCTGGCGGATGAGCCCCTTAATTTCCACGGTGCATGCCTTCCGCTCGTCGGACTTCAGGTCGCCGCGTTTGGAGCGGACGGCGCGGAGCTGACTCTTGAGCTGGCGAATGTCTTGTTTCGAAATGTGGTCCCCGGATCGAGCAAGCCACGCCTGGAGGGTCTCGGAGTAAACGGTGAATTGCTGGCGATCTAGCTCGTCATAGTCCGGGAGAGATCCAATGGAGCTACCATCGTCATCGCTATCGGATGATGAGGAGTCCGAGGAGTTGTCCTTCGAGGAAACGGATGCGTCGTGGTGATGACCATGGGGCCCGGGATAGTGGTGTCCTCTCGGGTGAGCACCGAAGGGGCCACCATAGCCAGGAGATCTACCCAAGGGCCCATAGTGACTCCAACCACCACCGCGATGAGTTGGGAACTGGGGAAAGCCGGGTCCAGGAAGGAGGTTTCGACCGGCATACTTAATACCGGAGTGGTCGGCAGTGAACTGGCCGACGCGGATGCCGTTCCTGTCAGCGACAAGGTTGTTTCCAACGGATACACCGTCGTCCGAAATGCGGATGCCGCCAAAATTGAAGGCTCGGGGATTCGTCGGACTAGGACTGGGACCAGTACCGGCGGGGGGTTGTAGGTTAGGGGGGATTGACTGAGTGTTGGAAGGGCCGGCAGTAGCGGTAGTATCAAAGGAGCGGTCCCACGCACCAGGCATACGACTTGCATCTGCCTCAGGGGTCAAGTTTATACGGACACCACGGGGAGAGAAGAACCAGACATTCCACTCCTCGACTGTGCGCTCGATATCTTGGCGAGACTGCCCAGTGGTCCCGTTTTCCAATCGGATGGCGCTGATCTGCGCCTCGGCATCACCGGAGGTGCTTGCATCACTACCCTCCGCCCTCAACTTCCGGTCCGCGACCGCTTCATTCCTCCTTGTAGTATGATCGGGGAGCAGGAAATTCAGAAATGTCCTCCAGTCTTGCTCCGTCACGTCACGGGACGAGAATCCGGCCGCGATAGGGAAGTCCTCGGGGGTGCTGGTCGTAGTTACAGTGACGGTGTGCTCGATAAGTTGGGCCGGCACGGCATCTGGAGCCCGGCGGGTGTCGAAGTAAGCCGCTGCCGCTGCCGATGGCTCGACAGGACGGCTGTGGGAAGTCTGAGGGGTCAACGGCGGAGTATAAATCACATCACCGCTCGTGGAAGTAGAAAAGGCATCGTCTCCGTGTTGAGAGGGGAGGGGGGAGAGGTGGCCGACTGAAAGGCGGGCCGCGGTGGGGTGTCCGCCGGCTTGCGAGTAAATATCGGTCTCGCTATACGGCGGAGGGGGAATGTCGTTGAACGACTGCATATTAATGCCCTCTGTCGAGATTTAAAATTTCTCGTCACGAACTTGTCAATGGAAATATATATCCAAGGAGAACGGTAGGGTCAAACAGGGACGGGCAGGCCCTGGAGCTTGTCAAAAGTCGAGAATCTCAGAGGAAGTCGCGCAGGGCGAGATGCTATGGGAAGGCACAGAATATGTACTTATATTCCTCAGTGCCAGGTGGCTCAGAAAGATCGCCTCATCTCCAAGCTCCGCATCTGGTACCTTTGACGAAGTACTTTGGCTATCCACGAACACGAAAAACGAGGAAGGTGCGAAGTCACCGGGCTGTGTCAAATAATACTCAGGTAAGATTCGCTCGGGGCTGTGGCATCCTAATCTGCACTTTCACGTCACACCGTTTCCGTTTCGAGGAACATGGGCTTGAAGTATCAATGTATTTTGTAGTCTAAATGTTCGGCAAGGCCATGGCTTGCGAATCTGGCTTCAGTTGACGTCTTCGATTGGGCAAACCACAAAGCCTGTCCTGTTGAAGACATGATGCCCCCTTCTTGTTCCCCTCGTCAGGATGACACCTGAGGCCGGGATCTCCAGGGTCTCATGGCGTGGATTTAGGTAGCATCGAATGGAGGATGGACAGGACAAGGTATTGATGACGGCCCAAGCACGGTTCACTATGCCCACTAACAGTATCGTTCTTGGGCTCGATGCGGTGGGGTGACTTAGCGGCTTACGCACTACGAGGAAATTCAATCGCTTCGACATTGCAATTAAATGCTCAAAGTCCCAGGGCATTGGTCGCCAATTCGAAGCCTGCTCGGAAAACGTGTGCCGCCTAAGTTCCCGTCGTAAATGCTGACGCGGCCCCGGACATGCCTGCCTGCTCGTCTGCTTTATTTCTACCCTATCTGGTTTCTGATCATCTGTCTGGCCGTGTTCTAGTGCAGATTCACTGCTCTAGACCACGCAGGCAGCAACGGTCTTGCAGCGAAAAAAGATCCCCAGTCCTCCAGGCTCCCCCAGCCACACACTCCGTCGATTCGGAATGCCCGCGCAGCAACCACTGCTTTAAGCGAATGCGAGCAAAGTCCCCCGAATCGGAAATAAATTCGGAGCGATCACTCATCAAAACCCACCGGGATTCGAGCCGCTAACCGAGAACCGTCCCCTTGATTCGCTCCCATTAAGCTTCCACAGGGCTGACCTCTTACCATTTTAACGGAGTGCCCCTCCCCTAGGTATTTGATGACGCACTAGCATACTTGTACAAATAACACTTTTTTGGTCTCGCTTTCCAACCTGGTCCTGATCCCTGCCACGTGTGGGGGAGAGATTACGATGCAGGAAACTTCTTCATGTCGAATGTTCTGCCCTTTAGTGGGCTGCCGCCGGGATGTAAAAGTCCAGATCCTCTGGCTTGTAGTGCTCATCGATGATATTGGAGAGATGATCTCTCGAATGCACACCGCTATGAGAAATGCCCAGTTAGCTTTCAGATCTCTACCCCAGCCCTTACCATAAGATGTGTATATGTGGGACAATGTTGGACAATACTACCCAAATGGCAAGACTTACAGGTTGGTAATATAGACGTCAACGAGATCCTCGGGTATCAGATCCGTGGTTGGGTTCTGCACCGCGATGTAGTTGACGATACCGCCATCAGAGTAGTTGACCGATTGCGAGGGGTTGCCCCAATCAACCAAGGCCTCTTCGTCGAAAGGAATCTCCGGACTAAAGTTGTAGGCACCACTCAGAATCACGACCGCACTCCCTCGCTTCTTCGCCGTCCTGGCAATGTTACCGGCATCGGCATCGAGAAGCACGCTACCGTTCGCGAACACAGCCCGAGCACCAAGCACCACCTTGTCAACATGCGGCATGTAGGCCATCACGGCGCTGCTAACGACACTAATTGTGGACACACCGTGCTTGGCTAGACCCTTGCTAAGATCGCCATAAATGCTCGCCGCAGCTTGTCGGCGGGAGGGGTGGACGACGGTGACGACAGTAAACTTTCGTTTCGATGCCGCCTTCAAGAGAAACCGTCGCACGGTTGCCGAGGGCTCATAGACCAAGACATATTCTCCCGGCCGTATTTGCGCTTCCGCATTGGCGGAAATTTGATCGTCGACTTGGTCAATTTCGTCCTTGATCTCCTCGATACCATCAATAACTTCTCCCCTCACAGCCTGGAATCTAGCTCGACCGTGCCCCGTAGGCGTGGACGCGCCCGACAGATTCATTCCCGATAAGCTGCTACCATCCGTAGGGCCAGCCGCTGATAGGAGATGAAGCAGGGACTTGGTCTTTCCGATCGAGTAGCCCGGCGGCGAGGGGTGAGCGGAGGATCGAGCGAGCGCATGTCTTAAATTCGAGAGGGAATCGGATCCCGGCGCGATGGCCGTGACTGCGGGGGTCAGAGGCTGGAAGTCCGTAGGAGTGGCATGTCCGGAAGATCGACTAATCCCGCCATTCCTGTCCTCCTCGGCTTCGTCTCTGATTAGGCCAAGCACGCGCCGCACAATATTTCCTACGACGGGTTCCTTGGGTTGGGCTGCGACTAGCTGGCTGCCGACGGCTGAGATGTGGGCGAGGAGCTGGTCGACTTCGGAAACTTTGGATTTCGCGACGACTTGGAGGAGGAGGTTTGCGGTTGCGATGGCGCATGGCTCGGAGCCTTGGATTTGCCTCAACTTGAGAAGGCTACAGCAGGGAGGTTAGCAGGATCCTTTAGCAAGTAGAGAGAAGGAGCAGACAATGGGGGTAGGAATAGGGACTCACGAAGTCAGTTTGTAGATAGAGGTCTCGAAGGCCTGTCCCTTGAGAGACTTGTTGAACTTTTCAAGGGCCGCCGCATGGCTGGCGGCATTGATGGATGCCATCCCAATGTGGGGGGAGGCTTTTGATTGAAGGTGGGTTAGATGGAAACGGGGTCGTGGAATCAAAGGCTGATCGTGACTGATGGAACGGGGGAGGAGGTGTATGTACTTGTTTCCATACGATTTCTTTTCCCCAGAGTGAAGTTTGTAATGATGGATATGCAGTTCATGAAATTCGCGATTGTGTTTCGATGCGTGCTTTGAGCGGAATGGTGGGGTAGCTTCTGGGATGAGTCAATGGCTCAATGGCCTGGTCAGAAAAAAAAAAAAGTGGCACGGGTCGAGGGAGCATAAAATTCAATGCTGTTTCTGGACAAAATAGCCTCTAAAGCTCATGTCTCGCACTAGCCACTGAAAAGAGCAGGCCAAGCACTGGAGTTTGCCCAAGGCCATGTTTGAAAGTACTAAGGGAGTACGAAGTATGGAGTTTACTATAGCCAGGCAAGCTCGACAATGAATCGTTCGAGGCCGAACCCCAAGCCAGCTTATGAGTTATTCCAACAACTCTGACTGGAGGAGGGCCGAGAGCTGCGACTCAGATTCCATGGCGTCGAGTGGTCAGCGATCTACAATCTGGATCTTCCAACCTTACTCGTGCTTTGCAAAGATCTTGGTCCTGTATAGGCCTTACGATGGAGCATACATATCTCTCTAGTAATATGAACATGCGCGCGCCTATATTGAGGTAGGAATTTGGTTGCTAGTGATATCGATATCTTGTCCGTGCAGGATCGAATGTTGATGATATATACAAAGTATCAAATTATTCCGTCCAATTTATCGTTGGTCTCAACAAAAGCCGAGAGCCTCAATCAAATACCGTCAATATTCCCCAACATCCGCAAAATCGCCCTAGTCAATCCCACACCGGAAACTAAGCACCAGAATGTCGTGAGATCTCTTGTATCCGTCCATCGTTACCGAAAAGAAAAGGAAAAGAAGAAAAGCTCGGAATCCAGGTCGGAATCGGTGCCATACCTGGCACTAGTCGACATTTCCTGCAGGTTGAGCCACTGGGAACCACCGTGATTGATCCGAGACGCAGCACGTGAACAGCGCAGACTTCCCGAAGGGCTCGACAACATTGAATGTTGAACAGTTGAGGGAGCGAACATTTCAAGGCAACTCCCGGCTCCAAACTGCGCCCTCCAATGTCCATCCGCCGAAAGCGCCCACTGCAAGATCGGCACTAAACCTGGCCAGACCCCATCAGGCACATGAACAGAACAACCGTTGAAGCGCAGGTGCATTGATCACATAACTTCTCAAAATCCTACCCCGACGAACAAGCCAGTCTCCCCTCTTCGGCTTCCAACCCACGACGGAAATCTACCGACCAAGAGCTTATTGCCAAACCCTCGATCCTCCTTCGCATCTCTCTCAGTCGACCTATATCTGCATTGTCGAGACACAACCACCTTGATCCATCGCAGCGTTCCTTCGTTAGCGCCTCTACCACCCACTTCATCGCCGTGTCCTTAGTGCCTGGCGCCTCGGCCGAGCTCATCTTTGGAATCCTTGGAACATCAACATCGAACTAGAGAAACCTAATCCTCCCTGCGACCCTTTGTCTTGTAAACGACCGACCCTTTTGTATCCTAATCCGGTCCTTCACCCAGCCCAATCCTTACATGACCTGAATTTGAAAATACCAGAGAAAAAAGAGAAAGAAAAAATTCCGAAGCATTTGTTATTGGCCACTCCAATCAAAGCCTCCCCATACCATCTCTTCCGACGATCCTCGTCCCCACGCTCGCTTCATCTGACCTGACCCATTGCGACGATCCTCTTTCCGCTGTGTGCTTCTGCACCCTAGCCTATCCTACCTTCCTCAACTCAGCCAACCTACTCATCAATATCAATACACACCATCTCCGCCGAACCCTCGATCCGATAGTTGCGACTGGGAGCCTCATGGCTGTCCAGGCAGCTTAAAAGATGAACTCTCTCAACATTCTCTCCGCCCGAGTTTCGCCACCTCCAAGCACGCCTCCTTCGCGCTCGAATTCTCTCACATCCTTGGGACTTGCCGTCCAGTCCGACCTCGCCTCGGGAGACCACGGAGAAGGTGTTGGGGAGAATCCCAATTCTGACGATTCACTACCTCAGCCGTCACAACCACAACCGCCGCCACCCACCCAAGACGATGACCCCAATATAATACCTGAACCAGCCTACGCCAAGCAGAGCTCCGTGGACGACGAGAGCTCGCCGCTGCTAGGGGAGTCGATTGAAGGAAACGCGCGATCGTCTTCTTCCTGGCAGGGTGCACCCCGTCGAATAGCCACGTCTCTGATCAACTCTCTCCGGTGGTTCCTTTCAACCCTGGCTGCCCCCGGCGTCTACCTCTTTGCGTTCTTCTACAACGACCAGGGCCAATTTGCTCCTTTTTACCCTTTCAAGAGACTCTACTCATGGTACGACGTCGAGGCGCGCGCAGCCATGTCTTCTTCTAAATATTCTGAATTCGCCATCGACGAGAAGGAGGGACCGCCACTAGGCCCCCGTCGCCGCCGTCGCTCCAACACTGCTCGTCCCCGTCCTTCTGTATCCTCCGGTTCGTCCTCGGCAGCTTCCGAATCCGAACGTGACCTTACAAGACCACGAACCAGGAGCACGTCCCAAAGCACCATCAGGCACACCAGGTCCAAGTCGCTTGACGAAGTCGAAGACCTGACCGCCGGAAGGAAATCGATACGGATCAAACTAAATAACGAAGAAGCCCTACGACAACGAAGACACAGGAAAACGCAATCCGTCGCGCCCCGCACGGGCAAGGCCGGCCATCTCGCTACCCCCGACATATCCGCACAGCTCAAGTCACCCACTTCTCCCGTCGGCGCTCTCACTCGGTACCCCAAGACTCCTGCCCCTCCGCGACCGCTGATCCCGCGACGCCAACCCTCGTACCTGAATTTGGAACCGACGCCGCTCAAGCACCAGAAGACACTCATTCTCGACCTCGACGAGACGTTGATCCACAGCATGTCCAAGGGCGGACGTATGAGTACCGGCCACATGGTGGAAGTGCGATTGAACACGACGTTGGTTGGAGCAGGCGGGCAGACATCCATTGGGCCGCAACACCCAATTCTCTACTACGTCCACAAGCGACCGTATTGCGATCACTTCTTACGCAGGGTAAGGCCCTATCCGCATTCCATTATTACGTGGCTTCATGTTGGGGGAGAGTTTTGTACTAATTATGATTCTTCACTGAAAGGTATGCAAGTGGTACAACTTGGTCATTTTTACAGCGTCGGTGCAGGAATATGCCGATCCTGTGATCGACTGGCTCGAGCAAGAAAGAAAGTTCTTCTCGGGGCGGTTTTATAGGCAGCATTGTACATTCCGGCACGGAGCCTTCATCAAGGATCTGAGCTCGGTCGAACCCGACCTCAGCAAGGTCATGATTTTGGACAATAGCCCGCTGAGCTACATGTTCCACCAAGGTTCGCATTCCCGTCATCTCTTCTTGCGCGACAGCCCCTTGGGGTATTATCCTTTTTTGAAGATTCAGACATAGCTAACCAAGCCCTCTAGATAATGCTATTCCTATCCAGGGTTGGATCAACGACCCGACGGACAGCGATCTCCTTCACCTGGTCCCTTTCCTAGAGGGACTTCAGTACGTGTCTGATGTTCGAGCGTTATTGGCATTACGGGGCGGCGAGGACGGTCAACATATGGCATAAAACATTGAGCAGTAAAGTCATTTCAACGCCGAAGGAAGGGATTGGGGAGATGTAATCCATATTCCCTCCCCTTCCTTTAAAACAAATATGGTAATTCATATAAAACTCATTGCTTTCCTGTACAGATGAGAGATGCCTCTGTTTATTGGTTTGTTTGCTTGTTTTTCTTTTTTTTTTCCCAGCATTTGGCGGGGGGAAGGGGTCTAGGTTAATGGCGAGGCGATCACAAGCGTTTTGATCAACGGAACGGTTGGACCGGCGGCTTTCCCGTCGGGGGAAGTCTGGGCTTTTTTTGTACGATGTTTTTGTACGTGTAGGATATAGATTTGATGAAGAGCCGTTGTCGGCGACGAAGTAAAGCTCCATGCAAGTTTCAATTTTGGGTGGTGACTTGGATTGAAGGGTTGTGAACTTCTACCTGTTGCCCACGGTCCCTTGACGAAGCCTCGGATCATGTAGGTTGGGAGGAGATGTAACCAAGACAAGACGGGTGTCGATCCTCATTCGGGTAACTGATACAGTTGATGGTCCTCTCAAGACCCTCGGCATGTCCCGCATGTTCATCAATAGTGTCTCAGGCAGAGCCACAACAACAGTCATCATGTCCCGAATCAATCTTGGGATCCGGAGGCTTTTCTACAGGTACGCTCGATGATATGAAAACCTGGGTAAAAAGAGAGGAATGGCGTCTGAGCCTTTGAGATGATGTCAACAGGCACTTTAAACCAATTGTGGCGCCCAGCTAAGAGGTAAGGTACTGGACTGGTGCACATTAGTCCCTGGTTACCAGTTGAGAGCATTTTCATGATGTATTGATGGGGAAGAACGAATAATGGTGACACAATTGCATCTCCTAGCGCGGGGGAGGGGAGAACCAATGATCGGTTCGAAGTGCTGCGCTCTTGCGTTTCTGTTTCTGCTCGCGCTTTGCATGATAGAGTTCGTTTAAGATTGTAGATGGCTTGCTCACTTTGTCCTTGTCCTTGCCATTCTTTACTTGAAAGGAGCTTAAGTAGACAGTTGGTGACGCACTTTCACTTACAGGCTGTTGAAGCTGGCAATTGCAGTCTCTCTACCGACCAGTAATCCATCAATCGTATGTGTAAACTCAAATCCGGTACCCGCTGCCAGCAGAGTAGAAAATACAATACACTAGTTCCAGTTCAATACAATAGTACCGGGACGGGACACTGGCCGATGCCGTTTCCTTGTCTCAATGTTCCCTCACAGCATTGAATCTTGTCAATGGTGGTGTTTGTTGATGCCATTCTTCAATAGCCTGAGCTTCAATAAGAGCGCTTCTTATTTCTGTCATGTCTTCTTCGACAGATCATCGACAAAATAACCGAGGAAGACAGGTCAGTAACGATATTTTAGGGAGATGCGCATCATGGTCGGGACCGGGTGATCCTGGAACAACCCCGCCGCCGAAAGGAACCAGAAGCGCAATTGTCTTGGCGACATGGTCAAGGTTGGTGACATCATCGCACAGGCGCACCGCACTGAGAAACATAAGAAACATCAGAAACACAGGAAACAAAAGCTCCCAACGAGGAAGATCCAAGCTGGAACGTGCATATCAGGCCCGTGACGTGACTTATTGTCAGGAGAAAACAAAAGTCACCATGATGTATCGCCCGATGGTGTCGATCGGCGGCGAGGTACATGCAAGCGTGCCATGTTCGTGATCGACCCCAAGTCTCTACATGGGAAGAGGGATAGAGAGGAACAGAGAGAGAGCAAGAGCTGAAGGTCTACTCTACTTCGAGCTTTTCATGTTTCGTTTGCTTTTTGCTCCCTCCGTTCATTGCTCTCCCCACCTCTTCCCATCACATAAAAGGCTCTGTGTTCCCCCTCTCGAACTGACGTCCTCCCTCCATCCAATCTCCAAGTCTTGCTGTGCCTATCCATCGCAAGAAACTTCCATCCTCACCACGTCCAACTCAGGCTTCACCTTCATCAGCCAACATGTCTCTTCAATGTGAGTCAATTCCGATTCCAATTCCAATGAAAGCATCGCGAGATGGCTGGCTTGAATTGGGGGGAAACACCCAATAGAGCCGACACCGATCTCTCGCAAAGCCGTCGTCAGATCATCCCCATCATCAGAGTTTCAACTAACACAAAAGCCCCCATTCCCAAGATTTCCCCGCCGTCAAGCCCTCGGCCATCGCCATCGGCACCGCCTTCAACCAAACCGTCGAGCTAGCTGTCCTCAGCCCTCTCTTCGGCCAGACCTACCAGCGCGCCAAGGCCGCCAACACCAAGGAGGAGTTCCTCCGATCCCGCGAGGCTTCCTCCGCCGCCGTCGCCTGGGGCACCACCCTTGTCGGCTCCGCCCTCCAGAGCTATGGTGTCGGTGCTCTGATCAATGCTACTGGGACCCTCACTTATAAGGGTGCTGCGTATCTTGGCGGTCTTATCTTCTTGGCTACATCTGCTCCTACCGTAAGTGGGCATCTTGTTGTTAACTTTCCTGATATGCTTCCGTGTCTCTCTCGGATTCAACCGATGGCGGGGGCCGTTTATGCTAACCACCAATACCTCTTTCACCCTTGTTAGTACATTGCGCAAGTCTTGCAAGAGAAACGTCCTCTCGATACAGTTGGTGTTAGCGTCGCCGCGAAGCTCGTCGAGACTGTCGGCCTATCTGTATTCCTCACCTGGTGGGGAACTCGCAGCAACCCTTTTGACTAAATTCTTTTTTTGATGTATGATAAAAAAAACTGGCAACGGTCTGCCTCCCCTCTCTGGCCGGAAGAGGTCATGTGTTAGTAATGTCGATATCTTTTGGAATTTAATTTATGTTCCAGTGTTCCCAATAAAGAGTTTATACATCTACCAAGGACGCCATCCCTTGGTCATCATCTTTCCATCCTCGAGTGAAAATGTGTGGACTGAGAGATGGTAGGCTGATTTGGAGTACTATACTCAACAATGGCAGGGAATGAGAATACGATCAATTTGCTAGATTTCCAGAAAAATGGCCCTTTTGATTGCAGTTTGAAACTATACCTGCCGGAAGAAAAAGCACTACCTTCAACGCCTTGTTCCCACCCCAAGATTCGTTTTATATCACCTCCTGGCATGTTGGGATATTACACAGGGTTTGCCCAAAAAAGCGGTTTCGACGACAAATGACCCTCGCTCGTAATCCACACTCGGCATTGGTGAATTTCAACCATCCCCCCTTCACGAGCAGCAAACCCCGAAGACCGAACACATCAAACACACCTTACACCTAACCCCTCTTCCCCTTTCTCCTTACCAAAATGATTGCCTCTCCGTCTCCTTCTGCACCAACTTAACAAGACTCTGATAAGTATCAGAATACTTCTCCCCATCATCCTCCCCATCAGCATCAGCCTTCTCATCCTTCTTCGCAGCGGCCGCAGCCTTCTTCCTCGTCTCGGGATTCTCCATAATCATGACGACGCTGGTAGGCCTCTTCGTCTTGGCCGCGGCGCCGAGCTCAGCGCGCGAGGGCACGAATATGTAGGGCACGTTGTGGTCCTCGCAGAGCACGGGGATGTGGGAGATGACGTCCATGGGGGAGATGTCGCCGGCGATGATGACGATGCCGGGGAAGGTGCGGTTCGTGGGCGAAGAGGCGGGGGATTTGCGGAGGGTCTTGACGACTTCTTTGACGCCGCGCTTGAGGGCGTTGTTCTTGGCGGCTATTGAGGTAAAATTAAGTTAGTAAAAAGGAAGAGGGAAAGGAGCGCGTGGATACAGGTTCCGTGAGGTTGTTTCGGTTTTTGAAATTTTTGACGAAGAAAAAAAGTCGGCTAATGGAATTAGATTTACCTTTCCTCACAGTCTTGAGGACCTTCTTCATATTCTTCTCATCCGCAAGCGGCACAGCAAAAGGCACCATCGACAAAGGCGCAATCTTCTCAGCCACCACAACGGCGTTGGTGGTCTCCTCATCCACGTCTACGGCCATGACGCCGCTGGCCAACGCCGACGCCGCCGCCTCGGCCTGCAGGTGCTCGTCGAGCGCCGCGGCGAGCTTGGCCTTCTTATCCTTCTTGTCCTTGCGGTCCTTCTTGTCCTTCTTCACGCCTTCATCGGCGCTCCGCTTCTTCTCCTTCTTGTCCTTCTTTTCTTTCTTGCTGGGGCGGTCGGCGGCCATGGTGGGCGGTTTGTTGGAGATTGTGGCTGGGAGAGGTAGGGTCGATAAATTGCGAGAGAAAATTTCCCCCGAGAAAAGGAACTTGTCGAGGATTTACGGTGTCAATTGGGCTCTCAGCGGTTCGGCCTAGTCGTCGTTAAGGATTTTTTTGGTTGCTTTGTCCTCCTTTACCACTGGGTTCCTGGGTTTATCGCATGGAGGGGAGCTTTTCTTTTTCGATTTTTTTGCCAGGATGATTTTTTTGAAAAAAATTCCCAACCGCCCACACTCACCGCTCTGATTATGTAATCTCATACTTCGCACTACTTTCACAAGGGCCTCACTACAAGTCGGATGTAGGGTCTGGATGTCAGTCCGGACGCCGAGAGGAGAGTTTAAGGGGATTAAAATCTGGGCTCGGAGAATATTAAGTCTCTTTTACTTCGGGTGAATATCTCTACCGGGCTGCAAATGCGCATTCGGTCACAAGGACACTGAAACCCTTCAATCGAGTCCCTAGAAGACCGAGGAACACATTCGGTAAACTCTGTCCAGTGAGTCAAGGAAATGATCGTGTAGGCGTATGCAGATGGCCACTTCACGTCGCGAGAGTACAAGACATAGGATTGATCTATTGCATTCGCCCCGTCTAAGGTACAGTTATACAGGAACCACCTATATGGCACGTCCTCCACCACCCTCGATTAACACCTCAAAGCATTTATTCCTCCTCACCACCACCAAACTCGGCACGGCCAGCCTTGGAGTTGAGATAGTGGTTCCTAAAAGGCAATGTTAGAAAAAAAATCCAATACGCGTAACATGGATTCGTTCCCATGTCTCCAATGCGTCATACCTCTTGGTCGCCCAGTCGAGGATGAGGTATCCGGCAATACCAGCGGGAGCCCAGAAGAAGACCTGGCTATAGAAGCGCCTCCAGAGGTTGAAGACGGCGTCGTGGGCAGTGTTGGCCAAGGGGTTCTGTCGGTTGGCAGAGAGACCGTAGGTAATGATGCCCTTCTGGGGTTGACCACCTGTTCAGACTAGTAAGCCGATATCCCGAGGAAAACTGTGAATTCTCCCTGGATTGGAGACATAGAATGCGTTCGATAGCCTCCCCCGCGATATAGCCATCTAAGGCTGTTCGTTTATTCGGTCGTAGGCGTTGCAGCGAGGGACCCTGGCGCCGCTCCGTGTCCCCGAACACATCTCGTTTTCCTCCCAACACAGCGTTGACGATCCATTGAAACAATCGACTTACCGAAGTGACCGAAGTGGCCAATGTAGCTATAAAAATACAAAAGAATCGTCAGCATCTACTTCAGCCTCCAATTGCTAGAGCAAGTTTTGGTCGGGTGATCTCGGGGGTTTCGATCCCCCCATCCTCAAACTCTCAATTGGGTTCACATACTGGCCGTATTTGCCGACGGGAATAGGCGCGGCGCCGCCGTTGAGCTTCGGGGTAGGCTGCATCTTGACGAAATCGTTTGAACTCGATGCGGTCGCTGTCTGCGAAGGGAGTTGAAGTCGGACTTGGAGGTTCGGAGGGATAGCGGGAATATCAGGCGAGCTTTGCCAGGGAAAGCAGAAATCAAAGAAACTTGTTCGCGAATGGGCGGGCATTGAGTGAGCCGTGATTGGCTGAATTGGTTACAGAACTTAGTCAGCAGAACCAGAGGTGCCCGTGACCCGAAAGCTCCGGAAATCTGGCGGAATTTGCCGATAGGACAGAGCAACGCCAGAGCTTTGAAAGCATTTGGGGATTTTTGAATGTTCTGATTTTAAATCGACAACGACCTCTTGAACCAGCGAACGCAAGCCTGCTTCCCACCGTCCACCCTCACCTGAAATACCCGTCCCCGGAATTTAATACGATATAATGGCGCAGGCTCTCAATTTCGCCTACCGCATGGCCGTGCCGGCCGCCATTGGCGTGGCCTTCCTCCAGCAGTCCATGTACGATGTGCGAGGTGGATATCGAGCCATCATCTTCGACAGGCTAGCGGGTGTGAAGGAGTCCGTCGTCAACGAGGGCACGCACTTCCTCGTGCCCTGGCTACAGAAGAGCATCATCTTCGATGTGAGGACAAAGCCCAGGAACATTGCCACGACGACGGGTAGCAAGGATCTTCAGATGGTCAGTTTGACCTTGAGGGTTCTCCACAGACCGGATGTCAAGGCTCTTCCCAAGATCTACCAGGTACGTTTTTTTTTTTTTTAACTTCACCTCGAATTTCCATACAGCTTTTTGAGTTGCACCATTATTTTTATAGATTTGAAGGAAGGGGAAAAAAATGGCCATCAAAGCTAACACGCATCTGCTAGAACCTCGGCCCCGATTACGACGAGCGCGTCCTCCCCTCCATCGGCAACGAAGTCCTCAAAGCCATCGTCGCCCAATTCGACGCCGCCGAGCTCATCACCCAACGAGAAGCCGTCTCCCAACGCATCCGGACCGACCTGACCCGCCGCGCCTCCGAGTTCAACATCGCCCTCGAGGACGTCTCCATCACCCACATGACCTTCGGCCACGAGTTCACAAAGGCCGTCGAGCAGAAGCAGATCGCCCAGCAGGACGCCGAGCGCGCCCGCTTCATTGTAGAGAAGGCCGAGCAGGAGCGCCAGGCAAACGTCATCCGCGCCGAGGGTGAGGCCGAGAGCGCCGATACCATTGGCAAGGCTATTATCAAGGCTGGTGATGGGTTGATTCAGATTCGAAAGATTGAGGCGAGCAGGGAGATTGCGCAGACTTTGGCTTCGAACCCTAATGTTGCTTATCTGCCTAGCGGGAAGCAGGGAGGTGGTAGCCAGCTGCTCCTCTCTGTAGGAAGGGCTTAAGAAAGGGCTTGAACGGGGGAGAGAGACGGAGGAGAGCTTTACTAGAGACTGAAGGGGTTGTGAAAATGGTGTAACGATATGACTGTAGGCGAAAGCATTATCCGCTCCATGTGTAATTATACCCATTAATTGTATGGGAAACCGGAAGGGAAATACGAGAAATAAAGTCAATGAAAAGATCCAGGACTGAGCACTGTTGTTGTGTTTTATTGTTGTTGTGTTTTATTGTAAATAGAACAAACCATCGCTTATCCGTTTGTACCCATTTTAAAGACTTCATACCGGTTTCGTCAATACATCTTTCCGTGCTGTCCCATCCCGACGTTACAATTCAGCACTATCAAGCCCATCACAAGTGCTACTAAGGGCCGACTTGACTTTTCAACGGAGGAGCAACGAACTTCCCCTCGACTCGCCTCCAGCCCTCAGCCCTCGCCTTCCTCCACTCCTCCACAAAATCACCCGTTACCTAAGGGGGTGATATAATTTCGCCACGGACAACAGTCCAGCCATCGAGCTTCATACGATCCCACTCCTCTTTGACCTTCAACCTTGCCAGCGCCCCGGCTGCGCGGGCATCCTCGGCGCTGTCATGACCGCGGATGGAGCCCGGGTCTTCAACTTGAATCTTCAAGTCGAGGTGGCGATCGGCAAGAATCTTGAGACCCATCCGATAAGGTAACCCCTGCCTGTGGGGATACAGCAGGACGGTGTCAACAAGGGTTGGATGTATGACTCTGAGGGAGTTGAGGTCATTTTCAAGGCCGTGTCCGATGAGCGGCGTTTCGGGTGAGATGAGAGAAAAGAAGAGCTGACGAGCAGCCTCAGGAGAGTCGACAATCTTGTATTTGTGCTTTGTGGCGGTATCTTCAGAAGGTGTAGGTTTAGTCGGTAAGGGGGGATTCGATGGGTCCAATCCAAAGTAGGACTCGGCTTCCACCATGTCCTCGGGCCAGATTCCCGAATATCTGGAATTGAGATCGAGAATTTCCCCCTTTGGTCTGACGAGGACATCGAGTAATACCTCGCCCGAAGGCCACGAAGTGGCAGTTACGCGGATCATCTCGAGACCGTAGACCGTGTAGCCCATCTCGCAGTCGAAACAAACAGGATACTGGTGGGGATTGTCGTTTGCTGGAGTCTCGGCGAAGTTTGTTACGCTCGCAAGCATGTTGGCGTCAGTGACCTTGAAGACATGGGTGTCACCCCTTGTACATCCAGCAGAGTCGCCAACAACTTCATTACAGCACCGGTATCGTCTAAGCTGCTTAGACTTATCGCCCGGCTGCCGCTCCTGAAAATAAATCTTCCCGGGGTGATGGACGCAGACTCCGCCCGAAGTAAGCGCGCCATCCTCCTCTCGCCGGCCAGGAAAAACTTGAAATCGTCTCTCGCATCGACAACATTTCTCCCAGCCTTGTGCTGTCTCGGCAGCTGCACGAGCTTTCTTGATATCCTCTTCTTTAGGAATAGAGGACACGTAACCGTGTTTAGACAGGTTGTCAATAGGGGTAAGTAGTCGATTGAGGATGGAGATTTCCTGCGTTGGTGTTAAGCCGGTTACGATTTCCTTTGCTCCCTTCGCCGGAGCCCAGGCTGGCTTCTCCGTGTTCCTCTTGTCTCTGCACAGGTCCCACCACTTGTCAGCAGTCATGCGCTTATACTTCATGTATACGTTGCGCATAGCTGTGGTATAAATCTCGGGCTTGTCTAGAGCTGCCTTTTCCTCCTCATCGAGGGCCATGGTGATGATTTCCTGGTCAGAGAGGGCCAGGGACGTGTTCTCCTTATTGGAGCTGGCATTTTTGCTACCGGTCGCTCCATTCTCTGAACCGGGTTTTGTTGACGGCTGAGAGGAATTCGACTTTTCTGACTTCTTGAGGTCGTTGTTGAGACGGGAAAGTTCGGTATGCACAAGTTTCAAGAGCTTCATTCGAGTTTCGAACTTTGCAGGCTGCGAACTGATCTTGCGAGGATTCAACGTTTCGGCCTTGACAGGCTTCTGAGCTGGACCCGGTGTGGAACCGGAACCTGGATTGGGGGTGGCAGATTTGGCAGGGCGTTTTTGAGATGTCGGGTTGCCCTGGGAACTTGCGACAGCCTTGGGATTGTCCCCGGACTTCTCTTGGCCAGGATTACCTCCTTGCGTGGGATGCATCTTTTTCGCTAGTGTTGGAGGCGAAATGGAGCGGGTCAAGCTCTCGGGTTGGCCATGAGTTGGTTTCTTCAGGATGCCCTCCTTGGGCACAGGCTGGGATGGATTCGATGAGGCTTTTACGATATCCTCTCCTACATCATTAGCCCTGAGACGCTTCTTTGGCGGTTCAGGATCGTTCTCGAGCTGATCATCTCTTCTTTTCCGTCCATTGGTATTCACGTCGTGTCCAGGATCTTCTCGGCTTGTCGCATCCCCCGCAGCTGGAACGGCGCTCGAGAGTTCTCTCGGGTGCTGAAAGAGACAGTCGGCGGTAGGGCACCCGTCTCCCTTGGGGCACGGGATGCGCTTAAGATTAAGGAGGACATTTAGATCCATGCTGACCGCACTTTGCAGGTAGAGGGGGCTAGTGTATCGAGATATGGCAACAGGATGAACCTCGATTCACCTTCGCAGGGCCAAGTCCCCAACTGCCTCCGAGCTCCCAGGGTAGACGCCAACCCCGCGGAAGGTTCCCAACAGTGAGGACCTATCGCTCGAGTTTGAATTCTGGAACAAGGCAAAGTTTCTCACGCCGGTGAGTGGAGATGAGAGTTCCTGCTACGTGAACAGGGAATAGAAAGTCGAGAGCATCTGGTATATATGTAGGCGGCCGAGATGGAGGTAGGAACTATGACATGTATGAGATACGCAAGGGGAGAAACAAAAGATACTATGTGCGCGAGGAATATCGAGGTAGTGGTTATTTTTAAAACATTGACGGAAACTGGAAATATCTAGGGACAGTTGCCAAGACGATACATTTGCGGAGCTGTAATAGAAAAGGTTCTCGTGAGGCCATGAATTTGATATCACCAGGCTCGGTGAGTTGTTGAGGTTGTCCAGCTGCAGCTGTCAAAGGGAGATGGATGAAGCACAGCTGACTAAGGCAGCATACAGATGCAGTCATTGCCCATCCTTATGAGTGGAGCAAGAGCAACCAACAATGGCTCGTGAACCTCAACCTCACCTCTTTTCCTCTTGGACTAAAAAAAAACAAAAACGACATGCTCTCGCTCCCATGCATCAGTGTAGCCAGCATTTGTTCCTTAGTGGAACGGTAAACAGTCAATATGATATGGAAGGCCGGGGTATTGTTGAGATGGTCGCAAACCCCTCGAGGGCAACTCCATTGCCCACACGACTTGGAGCTTGGCCGATCCAACCTCAGTGCCTCGTTGCCTTTCTGACATCAAGAGAGCCAGAATCGCTACCCAACGGCTGCGGCCTGGTTAGATCGAGGGTGAAATACCTTCAGTTTTCTCTCCATTGATGACACTTCATTTCTCACGATACATCGGTAGGCAGTGATGGGAGAAAGGAAGGAGTGATCGCTGAGGAGTGGGAGCGCTCACTTACACCTTCTCCAATGGCATGAGGGGTAGTTAAGTCCTCATATAAGAGGAAGGAGGCTACTCAGCCGGGCTCGATATCGTCAAGTCCCTTGATGGATTGACATAGGAGCGGAGATCGACGGAAGTTGACATGTGATTGATTTCATGTTGTTGATTACTGATAGAAGATCAACACAGAGTCTTGAAACTTCGCAGCAAACTGAACCCTGGAGGGTTTTGCGGGCTGGGGAAATAACATTGAATTCTCCTGAGGATAAAGCTACTCGTAGGCACCCTAATTGGGAATCCGCGCGTCGACTGAGAGTTTAATTGAACAAACCGAGGGGCTTGGGGGAACAATGAATGAGCCAAATGAACATGACCTGATCGAGGGTTCAAAGTCTCTAAATGTTTTCGGGCTCTCGGATTGGTGGGCGCCCAGAAACTTGTTATCATCGACGGTTCTCCCGATTTACAACGTTGATGGGTCTAGAACACCATCTCCCTTGAAGTCTTTCTCTTTTTCCTTATCAAGTTGCCTCTCCCTTGCTACTCCCCACGCTGATTCCCGTGCTAGACGAGGAATCGAGGCATCCCACATCCATCGCAAGGACACCAATGTTCGTATTACATCAAAGATATTACTTATTACATACTCGAATTCTTGGCCAGGCCCTGCCAAGGCGAAATAAATGGAAAAAGGAAGAATCTTGAGCACGACGTCGTAGTAGTGACCGCAACGGTGGGTACAGTCCATATCGCCGATCTAGTCATCGCATCGCAGTCCCGTTCATTGTCGCGTAATTGACCAACAGTTTTGCAGCTTCACCCTCTCGGCCCCTCACTTGCACTGTCACCAAGCTTTAAGTCTTACCTAAAGCGTTCACTTCGTTGTCCCCCCTCGGCCCGGGGCCATCACCCAGTCGAATTTGTGCTCGCTGCCTATCATCAACCTCCAACCAAAAAGCTTACTCCACCGGTTTCGCGAATCCCAAGCCTAGACTACATGTACCGAATCCGGTAACTGGGCACGCGCTATCTATAAATGCTACGTCTCCCCGAGATCAAGTTGTTTCGTTTGTTCCCTCCTCTTTGCTTCGACAATCCTATCGCTCTTGGCGGCCCCTCTTACACCCTCATCCGTCCCAGCCCTCTCAGCCCTCTCGTCCCTCAGTCGTCCCCTCCCTCACCACGCAGGAAGACTCTCCTGGGGCAAGACACCCGTTTGCCCAGCCGTGACCTTAAGCCAATAGTACTCTGAAACGACGACTGACTTCCATCACCAATATGGACCACACCGGCGGAGAGTTAGAGGCGGATCACCTTTGTGTTCTGGTTCACGGTGTAAGTCATCACATCATCACATCATCCCCTTACCCACTCTCCCGATTGATGCCATGTTTACTTTTCCATACCGAGCTGACTACTTATCAGAACCCATGTGATAGCTATGGGGGAATCCGAGCCACATGAGAAATGTCGCCAAGGCCTTGAGAGCTAAGTTTCCTGCTGAGAAGCTGTATCTCCTCCTAGCCAAGAGCAACAGTGGGAGTTTCACTTCCGATGGTATTGAACTAGGGGGTGAGAGGGTATGCGCCGAAATCCAAGAGGAACTTCACGCAGTCAAGAGTAAGGGCGGAAATTTTACCAAGCTGAGTATCGTCGGTTACTCCCTCGGTGGTCTCGTGGCCCGGTATGCTCTTGGACTTCTGCATGCTAAAGGGATTCTTGACGGCATTGAGTGCATGGTGAGTGGATTTCACCCCACACCTTCTCATACTTCCCGGATATCTTTGAGCCCGCTGCCCTCCTATCCTTCAACAAGATGGGCATTAGTGTCGCTAACGTCAAGTACTAGAGCTTCACCACCTTCGTGACGCCTCACCTCGGGGTTCGCACTCCTCTCAAGGGTTGGCACAATCATGTCTGGAACGTCGTAGGTGCCCGGACATTATCCATGTCTGGACGTCAACTCTTCATGGTGGACCAGTTTCGGGACACTGAACGGCCTCTTCTTTCTGTCATGGCTGACCCAAAGTCTATCTTTATGAAAGGATTGGGCAAATTCCAAAGGCACATAGCTTACGCTAATGTGGTTAACGACAAATCCTCCGTGTATTATACCACCGGAATCTCCAAGACTGATCCATTCGCCGACATGGCCATGGTTGAAGTCAGCTACGTCGATGGGTACGACGATGTGGTCATCGACCTCGGACAATCAATCATTCCTCGGCCTCAGACGAAGCCGCCGGTGACACTGTCCGCCACATCATTAGCGGTTTTGTATACCATTAAGCGGCTTCCATTTTCTATGCTCCAAGTCGCCATCGGCATGCTGGGAGTCGTGGTCCATTTGCTATGCTCGATTTATTGGAACTTGGCGAGCTCCCGGCGTATCAGGCGACACGAGAAGGGGTTAACCGGCTTCCCGATCGAAGAATATCGCATGCCTTTGTGGATAATGGAAGTCAGGGAGGAAGCAGAGCGCGCCTACGAAGCTTTGAATAACACACACGAGAACGAGTATCTCGGTGGCAGCTCGGAGGATGAGGAAGTGGATGATGAGGGAACGGACTTTGGACCTGACGCCGAGGAAGTGATGTCTAAAGAGAGGCTGCTCTCCAAGCGAAGCGAGCCGACGCTGGCACTATCGCCCAGGCAGTTTACCATGATTGATTCTCTGGACAGCCTGGGTTGGAGAAGGTATCCTGTGTGGATTCATAAAGATAGCCATAGCCATGCCGCTATCATTGTCAGAGTAGACAAGCCCAGCGCAACAGAGGGTTGGGTCGTGCTCTCCCACTGGTTGAAGGAGGAGTTCCTCATGTGAAGATGACGGCTTTTTTTCCCGCTTCACCACTCGTGAGTGCTCTTCCTCCGTTTATTAGTGGATAGGCCTGTGGATATACCACAGGTCATAGGAGCTTTCGTTAAGTCGATCAAGCTAATATAAAGGGACGAGATCTGAATTTATGGTTCCTCAAGACCAGGTATCATGCCCCTCCCCCAACTTGATTAGACCCCAAGAGCGAGACATGCCAGAATTCCGTAGACGTGAATGTATGAAGTAGGCCTCACATGCCCAAGATCCAATGACCTAAGATGCTGTCGTTACACAGCATGGGCACCGTCCTGCATTTGAGGATAGAAATCGTAAGACTACGTCCCGAGTAAGTCTCGAGGCCCTTGACTTTGCGGCTAACTTGCAGTCTGTTGAACAAAGCCTGTGGAAAGTTCGGTTCCATTATGACGGCGTTTATATGTTTAACGGGCGGTTTAAACAGTTTGGTGCTATCTAACCAAAATCCCGGACCGGACAAGTAAAATGACTGAACATACAATATTCAGCAGGATATGCGTATAAGACCCTTCTCTTCTCCGTCAACACCAGCGCGACCCTTAAACGTTCCGTCTTCCCGCCATAGCCAGATGCAAAGGCGGAAGAGAGGCCTGACCATGCTTTCCAATGAAGATTGCTGTCGACTTTGAACTTATAAGCACCTTCTCTAACAATGAAACCCTCCTAGATTACGCCGCATCGACAAGCTATCCAATAGTGTCGATCCGATAAAGGCACTCCGGGACCCGATTGAGCACAGAATATGCAAGCTCAATGCTTCGGCATTCTAACCCAATGCCACTGATTGGATCCGCGCGTACATATTCTTGTAAAATACAGAGAGCCTCTTCTTGCGGCCCAACCTCACTTAGCAATTGCCCAGAAACAACTGCCACTTTCCATCGATCGAGTCGAGCCCAGTTCCTTGCTGTTCGTGAGGGCAGCGCTGAGGGGGTCGAAAAGTTCCCCACTTCGTCTCTTCGCTTCTCTTTGGTTTCGCTGTATGAATGCCCCGAAATGCCCGATCCGAAGCACCGGAATTGGACCGAACCTGTTCGGCTTCGTGGACCGGGCCACTGGCGTCGTAGCACGTCAGACCCATTAGCTTCGCGCTTTCCCTTTCCCCTCCCCCCGCGTTTACTTACCCAAGGTTTATTGGGGTGATCGTCAGGACGGGGAACGAGGGAGTGGCGTCCACTTTAGGTAAAGAGAATATTAAAAAGAACCTTGAAATCTGGTGGTTCCTTTCTAGCCATTATTTCTTCCGTTTCTCGGCACCGTTCCTCCTCGTCTTTTTTACTCCTTGGTACTTGGTATTTCTTAACACTTCATCATCGGATCATAACCCATCCTTTTCACACCTTCTACCACCTCGTAATAGTAAATTCCCTAAACCATCATGGCTAACCCCGAGACCCGTCCACCCCCTCCGGCAGGCATCTA
>SJVG01000626.1:9117-22828 GCA_034774675.1 Scedosporium minutisporum
TTTTTCTATTTGTTTATTTGTATCTTGCTTGTTCGTTTCTGTCTTCGCTATTGTTTGTGGTGATGGTTGAGATGTGTGGTTTTTTTTTTTTTTTTTTTTTTTTTTTTTTTTTTAATCTGGTGGGTTTTCTTATATTGAAATACCTATCTGTGGCTTTTCTTTTCTCCTCTGTTTTTCAAGTTTACATAGGGAAGAATGCTACAGAAGGATTGTTGATTCTTGACAAGGCGACAACTTATCCTCCCTTGAAAAGCTCTTTGTAGGGAAAGAACATGGTGCTTGGCATCTTTGTCATCGATTTTGAGATTGGACCTTGTCGAGGAGTCCCCGTCGTGGATACCCCAGAGAGGAGTCGAGCAGCATGGTTGGTTTGATGTGGACCGATTGATTGATGTGGACATGGATGAGGGGCAACTGGAGACAAGGAAGGGCCAAGGAGGTCTGTGGGGAACTGGAGATTGATGGCGTCATGAAGTTTACATGGGGTTATGGGGCAGGGCCTGGACCTGGGGAGTTGAAGAGTCCTATAATAGGAACTTGGGCAGGTTGACGCGTCTTGTTTTTGCTTGGCCATTTTAATTTGGATATTTTGAATTTTGATGTGGATTTTTATTTTGTATTTTGGCTCTTCAGATCTTGGTGCTGGAGATGGTGAACTGGAGAATGTCCAACGCAACCGAGCTTGATATCAAGGAACTTCATGACGATGATATGGAGTCGATGCTAAGCTGAAGTATTGTCTACGGAGAATAGAGCATCAAAAGGTCGCACTAGATTCAAGCCTACGTCGAATGGGCATCGATCAATCGCACTTTGACAATTTCCGTCTCCTCCTTCCTTGGTCGTTTGGCCAACAGAACTCGGATATCGTCATTTGAGGTTCAGCGGGCGACTCGTTTATTGTGAACTTGTTGTAAGTTGTTACTTTGTTGTAAGCGGCTTACTATTTGTACACTGGCTTCGCCTGCCAACTGCTGGCTGCGCTTAGACTCGACGGGACGTGCTTTCTGCAGGAACAGAAAACATCAATTGATAAACTACTTGTCGGTGACCGTGCGGAGAGTCGGGAGATAATACTCGTACGAAGTAGTAGGTTGAGAAGGAAGAGACCAAAAAGGAGGACATTCGATATATATGCAGCGTAGTAATTCAGCAAATTACTCGATATTACCCGTAGCACACAGCCTTGATCTCGCATACCCGCGCCTGAAGCGTGGCATCGAGGGAGGAGACGGGGATTATTACAATCTCCACATTTTCTACGAAGTAATTCGGAGAACATGCCAATGCTTCCCTAACTCGTAGAGAATTGCTTTTTTTTCTATCCTTGGGTGGTATTGGGGTGTCATTGGATTCCGGGTGTGGCTCGGGATATGATTGATATGATTGAGGTAATCTGGCGTTTGTGATGCGTCAAAGTCTTGGCTTGCCCTCCGGAGATTTCTACAAACGCAATTCATAATGGTGGCTTCTAGGACCGTGGTGTAGCTCTCCGTCCCTTTCTCTCCTGCTATATGCCGTTAGTGAGGACCACAAAGGTCGTGGTCTAGATTACTGGAGAAAGTTCTCCGAAGGCCAAAAGGCATTCCCTATCAAGATCAGTGTTGAGTAATCTAGCCCGAGATACTCCGTAAGTAGCGAGGCACGTTTTTCATCAAGGTCCGTCCAAGGACGACAGACTTTAGCTTTCCATGTCGTGCTCAGATAAAGCACAGAATGCCTTTTTTTTTTTTTATTTTTTTTAGCCCTTTGCCTTACAGGGAGATGGCGTCTTGGCATCAGAGATCGCGCGACAATTTCGAAAAGCCTCAGCGACGCTGACAACGAGAGAGCGAATAGGATGGGATGAACGCCCCGAGCTGAAAAGCCGGCCGAGCTAGGTTTTTGAACATGCATATCAAGGGACCCAGGAGGAAATTCCCGCCGAATCAAAGTTTTTAAAAGATTAGATGCAAGATCTAACTTAATCTCAAGAAAGGGAAAAGAAAAAAATAAGAAACCAGCAAAACGAAGCATCATCCGAAAAAATGGCGAGAAACGGACGAGACGGAAACGACCCCATGAGGAGAATTTCCTGACAATTAGGGAATCCTTCCAGAGCATGGCGCCTCGTAGGATAAGAGACCCCCGAATGAGCAAGCCCAGCTGGGCTCGAAGCCAGGCGAAAAAAGGACAACGATCCGCCGCCGTCGCCGTGGTTCCTTGTTTTTTGGTGTCCCCCTTCTTTCCTCGGCGTTGTGGAGTTTCGTGCATGTTGGTGACAACTTTAATGGTTTTTAACGTTCACTTATCGCCATCTCTGGATCTCCGCCCATTTCTTGACCAGTGAGATTCAGAGCCGCGTGGTTTTTTCTAAGAAACCGAGTCCTAGGAGGAATAACCGGGTTTCAAGCTAAACTCGTTCCTCTATTTAAAGTTAGGTTCTAGAGCGCCCGTTGGGGCCAGCGCGTCGGCTTTTCGTCTCGGCATCTAGGAGAACCGCAAGGCCGGGGTTTAGAATCGAATAATAGAGCCCATCGCTTCCAAGCTGAGGCCACTTGAATCCGAAAGCGGAGTCAACTGATCCGGTGAGGCGACGTCGAACCTTGGTCTCTACCCGGGGATATGACACGACTCATGGAAAGCTGATAACTGAGGCGGGGCGAGATGGGATGAACATCAATTTTTGATCTTTGACATGTCGTTTAATGGCTGCACTCATGGCGCAAAGCACGGATCGCTGACAAGGGGGACCTGCCGATCACCTTTTGCCTCCCTTCCGAGAGCAGGGGGTGATTCCCGCTTTTTTTGCTAGGCCAATGTCGCAATATCGTTTTTTATTCTCTTATTTTAAATTTTTCTTTTATTCCGTTTTTCTTCTTTCAAATCAAGTGAGCTTTCCCGAAGTAGGACAGAAGAGTTGGTAGAGTTAATTCTGTCCCAAGTACAATCCATGCTGGATGATCCTGGTTGGCCTACTTCGTATGTCCATCCATCATTGTTATTTTGTCACCTGAATATGAGAAGTGAAAATGGCACAGGATGAGATTAACCTGGACCCTTTCGTCTTCTCTTGTTTATGCCTTTGGTGACATTTAACTACCTACTTCGTAGATATCGACAGGCCACTCTTGCAGTATAATAGCTAGTCCGCGCTCGGTAGTCCCTATTACCCCAAGACCCCAAGCCAAGCGCTTAGACAAAAGGAGCAACGGACTAGGAACCTTCCCTCGAGTCAATCTTGAATGGGGTTCCACAAGGAGGAATCGGAGCCGTTCGATTGCAGGAAATACCCGTCCGCCGACCAGGACCTTGCCGGCTAGTGCAAGTGTGGCATGGAAGGGTAATTTGCTCTCTTGGCGAGAGTATACAAGAGGTGGTCAGACTGGACTGGAGTCTTGTTGACGTGTAACTAGATCGACGAGTCTAGGTAATTCCTAATATCAATTTGCTTTGTACAGGGGTAGTAGTGGAGTGTGATAGTTCACGAAGAAGAGACCCACGAGTCATAAACGGGTTCAGAGTACATTGTCGCTGACACGAGAGAGGGAAGAGAGCCTCTAGTTCCTTAAATGTGGCGACAGAATTGCCTAGCCCGCTTCGTGGGGGTGCAGCGAGATCTGGAATCTTGTGAGAAACCGAACCAACTGAAGTGGCTGTCAAGGCGGATCGTCAATATCGAGTATTGGTGCATGCTGTGCATGCCCTGTACATTGGTTTTCCTACTTCGTAAACACTGCTCAAGGAGTGATGTTGTGGGGTAAGTCGGGTATCGGAATGCTTGCTACTCTACTCATAGTCTAGCAATATCACGACGGCGACCCGAGCTAACCGCGAAATAACGTAATGAAACATTGAAGTGCCCATGAGGAAAGGAGTCGAGGTTACATTCGAAGAGGATATAGTATTACGAAATTAGCAGGTTAGTGTATTAAGGTTCATTGTCTCTCTGATAAGAGTATTTGGACTCTTCAAGCTCAATTTTCCTTCATCATGTACTCGGAGCAAGAGGAGCAGTATTCATGTATTAACTTGCGGACAAGGCCTCGGGGAAGAATATTGTGTTGTCCTCTTCTCCTCTTCTTCTCCTCATCACGCTTTTCCCGTCTTCTTCCTTTTTTTTCTGGTGATTATAGAGGTCCTTTCCATTATTATGTCCATTATGAACATTGGAATTGTGTGGTTCCCGCAGCAAGTATAAGGAACACTCAACCATCTTATGGTTATACCTTATTCGCTTTGCATTCGTTTCGAGTGTGCCCCTGCACCTGGACGAGAAACACCACGACCATCCTTATTTTAGGCCAAAGGCATCTTGCCGGAGGCACTCGGAAAAGCAATAAGTAGTTAGAGAAGAAAAATACAAAATTAAAAAGCAAAGGGAAGAAGAAGAGCAAGGAACAGGAAAGAGCATGGCGGATAAGGGTAGGATAGTGGCTTGAGAGAAACAGGGACTTGTTAGCTGCAACATAGTTGTGGGGACCACCTTAATAATAGTAAACCTACGAAGTACACGAAGTGCACCTCTTGATCCTACGACAATTGTCCTTCGAGGGATTAGTGTGTGTACCTTCATAGTGTAATATCCTCAATTGATCCATGCCAGGCTACTTCATCCACTACAAGCTTGCAACTGGTCCGGTAAGAACCCTCTCAAGCCCCTTCTGTCCTAGACCCCAGCGACTTCCCCAACAGTGCCAGCAGTGCCGCTCACGGCTCCACTCCCAGTCTCCACTCATCTCTATCGCAGTTGCAGTTCAGGTCGCAGCAGCACCCAGTCTCCCCGGCAAGTCCTCCCTCGTTCGGCCCAGCATTCCTAGTGCTCTTCGTAGTGTACTTTACTACTTTTGTACTTCGTAGCGTCCTAATGCGCACCTTCCTGTGCTTCCCCCATCCGGTCCGCCAGTCCACTATTATTATTATTACCACTCGATGTTCCTTCCCCGCATCCTTCTACGTTCTATGTTCTGCCTTTCCACCTCGACTCACAAACTTAAAGCTCCATCAAACATCTCTTTTTCTTCTTCCAAACTCTTCCCTCCTCCCCACGACCCCGATTTGCCAATCTGAACATCAATTACAAGTGCTCACCTTCAAACCTTCAAAACAACTCGTGTCCAACACCCAACACATCTCGACCGAGCTTCGGCATCGACCGCATTCGCAATCGCTTTGGCACGGTCCCCCGTCGACCTCGACGCCGACGCTTCGAGAGTAACCGAGAGATGGATATTTTTCACATCATTCAACCAGTCCTCCCGACCCTGCGACGCTGACTTCTGCGCACGCAACACGCCATCGCCGTTCCGCAGCCCATTCCTGCGACGCCCGCTGCGAATCTGATTCACTCCGAATCGGACCTGCCATCCAGTCACAGCTTTCATTACCCAATCGATTCCCGCTCCTTCCTTCGAACAGGTACTCGGCGTGTCCCAACCCCGATCCTGGTCTCTTCATCCTCGTCAGATTCCCCTTCGCCCGTTTCCGTCACCGAGCCGAAGGCCAAACGTATCGAATCCGACGTCGTCTATCGCAGCTCGCAACCCCCTACCTGCGACCACGACTATCGTGCTCTTTCAAGACTCGCTAGCGGATCCATCGAGTGCATCCATTTCTGCGATGAAGCGGGCGTGAGTGTATTTGGTGATGAATTTCCCAGCTAGCACCGAATCGACACGACGACCACGCGCGCACATATATTCCTCAATTCTTGAAAAGACCTCCAAAAAACTTCCTACGCCTTGTTTACACTAACCATCGGATTACCCCCATTCGCGAGCGATAGTATTTTATAAATAACAATCGGCTCTCGACTGCCGACCAGTAATCTTCTTTCCTTCCCTCAGTTGTCACCAACGGTCGTCGGGGACCCGTGCTGGGATCAAAGACTTGTCTCACGAACTTCACACCTTAGTTCTTAGGTCAGACCTCACAACCGCAATAGAAAATCCCACCCCGTCTCGGAATAATCACAGGCGTGTATCCACCACCCACACCCTCCAGCCCCTTCTAGAGCTTTTGGAAACAAAGCTGCACCTAGATGCGGGTCAGAGTGGATGCGGTCGGACAATGGGATGAACATGCTGCCTAGGGGAATCGATGGACGAGTTACCCGTAACCCTACCCAGGGATCATCACAAAACTCCGCAGTTATCGATTGGTCGCACCATCCCGCTCCTCCACCATCCGACATCCAATCGCCCCAGGCGCCCCTATCGCGGCCTATGGATAAACCTATGACTTCCGCCACTAACTCGCGGTCGACCTTTAACAGGTCAGCTGTTCCTGCGCAGGCCACCATTCGGGCCGTGACACCTGAGCCCACCGAACATGCGACCGCGCCCACCGCAGCAGCCACTACCGCAGCCACTATCACAACCGCTTTCGGCACCCACCACTACCAACACCAACGCCAACACCACCACCGTTCTACCGCCGCTTCCGATCCTTCCGTCCCCGGCTCCACATCGGGCCCTGCATCGTCTACGGAATCCGGTGTCATAATACACAGGCCGCGTCCCGGTCTCGCAGCCCACTCTCCCCAGGCCTCACCGAGATCTCTTCCAGGGGGACCTGCCAGACGCCAAGGCATAGTCTTCAACGACGCCTTTGACCGGTCCTCCGAGGAGACCAACGCTGCGGCCTCTGCCGTGAGCGCGGTTACCCTAGCCTCCAGTCCGCCGCCTCCGCGGCTTCCTCCGAGGCAGAGGACTTATACCATGGAGGCCGGCAGCGTTAGGCAGGCGTCAGCCGCCTCGATGACTGCTTCCGATGGCCGCCGTAGAATCGGCTCTTTCTCCTCGGCCACCTCTCAACATCACCTGGACGACCTGCGGAATCCCCCACCTCTCGAGTCTTTGGGCTTCCCATCCATCATACCGAATCGGCAGCCTGATTTGGGGTCGGGGTCAACCGATCAATCACTCAAGGCACAGCTAAAGGACAAGAAGCTGTCCGCCCGCAGACTCATCAAGCGTCAGACATCCCGACCCACATCACCTCTAATATCCCCACCTCCCTCCGTCGACTCGCTACCGCTTCCCATACCTACCGAGGATGCAAACAAGATATTATTACTGATGAAGAGCCTGTGCGGACGCATGCGGGGCGACGTCGAATTCCAGCTCGAACCTTCAGGCCCATGGCAAGCAGGCATGGCCTATATCGAAGAGGAGAAAGGCGCCCTGATGGTCGATACCGGCCACGACGGCCCGTTCCACGCGCCCCTGATTCCCGACCTGCGCGGTTGCCGGGTACTTCCCCTCGACTGTCAAGAGAAGGGGAGATATGACTGCCTCGAAGTCGTCGCTGCTACTACTACTCCTCCCATTGATCTGATTCTTAAACCCCTGGCCCATGAAGAGATGGACCTGTGGCTAGCTGCCCTGCTTTGCTGGCAGCAATTAAGACCTGTAGGCGGCGGCTTGCCGAATAACGGAAAGCCCACGAGTCCGGCCACGCCTTCGCGGCCGGAGCTCAGGCGGCGCACATCGTCCAACGGTCCCTCGAGAGGCACTAGCATCATCAAGGTCGGCAAAGTGATGCTGTGGGACAAGGGACTCGCCACATCTCCCCGTGCCATCGTCAAGCGGCCCTCTACTAGGGACTTGAGGTCGCCTGCTACGTCATGGAGGAGGGTATCGTGTATCCTACAAGACAACGGCGAGCTGAAGCTCTTGACCGAGACGGATAGTTCCATTCTCTCCGTCATTGAGCTGTCGCAATTATCCCGCTGTTCTATACAAAAGTTGGACCGGACAGTGCTAGACGAAGAGTACTGCATCGCCATCTTCCCCATATACTCGTCAACATCTACGCAGCTCTCCATCTTTCGCCCCGTGTACGTCGCACTCGACACGAGGGTGCACTTCGAGGTTTGGTTCGTGCTCCTTCGCGCCTTTGCGGCCCCCGACATCTACCGACTCGACCCGTCGAGCAAGGACGGCGTAGTGGAGATGTTGGATCTCAAGTCAAACGAACTGGACGGCGTATTCCGGATCGAAAAGTCCCTCTGCTTGCGCGTGACAGAGGCTAAGATGCGGCCAAAGGGGAATCCCCTCATGGAGCTTGGCCCATTACAGCGCGTCGAGTCGCAGGAGAACCTCGTGGGCAATTATCTGGCCGAGGTGATCCTCGACGGGGAAGTACGCGCCCGGACGACGACGAAGACGCAGACGAAGAACCCGTTCTGGAGGGAAGACTGCGAGTTTTACGATTTGCCGCCGAGCTTCCCGTACCTATCGGTGGTTTTGAAGAAGGTCGAAGGTAATCTCGAGAGTGTGACGCATCAGTTGCAGGCGTCAATGGGCCTTCCCAAGACCGGAAACCTAACGGAGGTCCTTTGTGGAGCTGTCGACATTCCCCTCGATGAACTAGAGTGCGGCAAGGATCATGAGGAGTGGCTACCGATCCTCGACGATAAGCAGCAGATCCTGGGTACCATGTTTGTCAAGATCCACCACGAAGAGCTCGTCGTCTTGCCCTCGAAAGAATACCAACCGCTCTCCGAGATTCTCCACCGCTTCCCATCAGGCCTCACGGCCCAAATAGCAGACGTTATGCCGACCAGCCTCCGGCGGCTATCCGAGCTGTTTCTCAACATCTTCCAAGCCTCGGGCTCGGCGAGCGAGTGGCTCATGGCCCTCGTAGAGGACGAAATCGACGGCATCGGGAACCAGGCGCCTATCAAGAAGTACAGGTTCAGCAGACGGCTGCGGTCGAGCGATTCGCTAGACTCGGCAAGCGACCGCGAGCAGATTGTGCGCGACATGAGCAAGTCGCTCACGGGCGAGGCGAACCTACTGTTCCGCGGAAATTCATTACTGACGCAGTCTCTCGAGTTCCACATGCGGCGTCTCGGTAAAGAGTACCTCGAGGATGTACTGCTCGACAAGGTTTTCGAGATCAACGAGATCAACCCCAATTGCGAGGTGGACCCTAGCAGGATTCAGGACGGCGATAGCATACAGCAGCACTGGAATCAGCTCATTCAGCTGACGACAGAAGTGTGGGATTGCATCGCGGCCTCCGCGAACCGGCTGCCGCCCGAACTGCGGCACATCCTGAAGTATATCCGCGCCGTGGCTGAGGACCGGTACGGCGACTTCCTCCGCACCGTTTCCTTTACGAGCGTTTCTGGTTTCCTCTTCCTGCGCTTCATCTGCCCAGCCATTCTCAGTCCCAAGCTCTTTGGCCTCTTGCGAGACCACCCGCGCCCTCGGGCGCAGCGCACGCTGACCCTGATCACGAAGTCGCTGCAGGCACTGGCTAACTTGACGACTTTTGGCCAAAAGGAGAGTTGGATGGAGCCGATGAACAAGTTTTTGAACTCACATCGCCAGGCCGTCAAGGACTTTATCGATCACGTCTGCTCCATACCCGCCGAGCGTAGCACAAACCCCGTCCCAGCTTCTTACTCTACTCCGGTGACGATCCAGGGCCGGCTCTCGTCCATCTCTCGAGAAGGCTTCCCCTCGCTGCCGTACCTCATCGACCAGTCGCGCAATTTTGCGGGGCTTGTGCGCCTTTGGGTTAACGCCAACCCCTTGGCACACTACGCGATTAAGAGCGGAATCACGACGGCCGCCGCTGCGCAGAGCAACACCTTGTCGCCCAACGCCGTGGACGCGCCCCCCTTGCCCGATGGCGATTTGCTGATTTTTAACGAAGTATGCCATGAGCTTCAGCAGCGGTCGGATGAGTGCTTTGCGCGCGTTGAGTCGATCCGAGAGAGAGAAGCTGGACCGCAAGCTACCTCTACGGCGACAGCGACGGCAGCCGCAGCGGCCGTAGCTTCTGCTTCGTCCGTCATCACGACAGATGAACTTGCCGAGGGGCTTGGCCACACCTCGCTGATAGATAGCGTAGTCAAGAGCTCCTTTGCAACACAGGCCTCTTCGCCTGCGGGTGGTGGTGCCGGCGGTGGTGCCGGCGTAGAGACGGCCTCGGCGGTATTCTCATCGTCGGTGTCCTCGTCGCATTGGGATTTTTCCGAGGCGATGGGAATCGGCAACGGCGGCACACTGGGCGGAAGTAGTGGCACTGCTGCTAGCCTACGGCCACCCGGATCCGCGGGTAGCGACGTCATCGAGGGAGGCCCCCGGGAGAGGAGAGGCAGGACGACGAGGCAGGCTTCGGCGGCGTCGGAGGCCAGCTCGGGGACTCTAAGATCAAGCCGAAACGGACGGGTTACGAGGGGGATTCTATCGGGGATTATGAGGATGGGGAGGAGCGATTCACCTGATTCAGCGCCGGGAGGTCCTGGTAGCGGTTCTGGTTCTAGACTTACCAAGGAGAGGTAGTTTCTGTTTCTTTGGGAGATTCGGGTGGCATTTGATTGATGTCTTTTACTTCTAAGGTGCTGTCTCTTTTTTCCTGGAGGAGGATTACTTTTTTCCAGTTTTTTTTCCAACTCTGATGATTATCATATAGAGGTTGGGTTGGGGGGTTTGGGAGGCCCTATTCTTTCGCTTCTCCTTTTTTAAAGCTTTTACATGTTTTCTTGAAACGGATTGAAGTTTTCTGTGGTTGTAATATGGGGACGACGGGGTGGGATCGATGGGTTGTGCTGATGAGGCGGAGTGGATGGAGTGAATAGAGGTGGATTGTATGTTAGTGACGCGAGATGGGGACTAGTGTATGTATGGATGTATGTACGGATGATTTGTGAATACCACTTCTAGTACCACTCTTGTTTTTGTTTCTCTTGCCCCCTAAGCCTGCTTGACTTGAAGATTGATAGAGAGATGACAGGAAGGTGACACCATTGAGTAGCTGCATCCGAGAAACGCACGGGACCAAACAAGGGCATTAAGAATAAGCTCTTGATAGAACCTCTCCATGGGGAAATGGTTCATTCTCCGGCACGTACTCGGAAACAAGGGTTTCGACGACTTACATCCCGAGAGCCAGGTTTTCACGTAGACTCGTTTCTTTCTCTTTCATGTCATTTTTTTTTAGTTCCTTTTTTTCTATCTCGCGATAACACGTATAGACCATTGAAAAACTCTTGCATAAAAATCAAAACAATCCTAAATCTCCTTGACTCCAGTCATGTATATATCCATCTATCAACCCCGCCAGTCTCCCCCATTCCCTTTTCCACCCCTCCCTCTAATCCGCGAAAAACTTCTTATAAGCCGCATTCATCTTCTTATCCTTCTCATCACTCCTCTTCTTCAACGCAGCATATTCCTTCGCAACCCCCGCATCCTTCGGCGAAAGATTATACGCCTCCGTTAAGTCCTTAAGCGCGCTCTCCTCGTCCCGGAGGTTCAAGTGCGCGAGTCCCCTCCGGTAGAGAGCCTTGGTCCTATCGGCGGGGGTGATGACGCTACCGCTGGCGTCGCGCATGTTGAGGGCGCTGGTGGCGGACGCCACGACGTCGGGCCAGGCCTCGAGCTTGAGGTGCACGAAGGCGAGGTTATTGTGCAGCGCGAAGCGGAGCTTATCGAGTTCCTGGCCCGTCTCCTTCGGCTCCTTGGAGAGGTCCGGGTCCTCGTTGAGGTAACGCAGCGCCTTTTCGTACTTGTCTATCGCCGCCGGCAAATCTCCCTTCTTCAGGGCCGCCGTACCATATCCCTTGCAATCCGTAGCGATCCTAAGAATCTCAGCCGCAGAGGGCGAGTCGACCAGGTCATCCGGGTAATCTTGGTACCTGTCGCCGTAGGCGTCGGCGACGGCGGAAGTGGCGGCGTCGTCGGCCGCCGCTTCGACTTCGGACTCGGTGAGCTCGCCGCAGTCGGCGATGACGACGGGTTTTTCGGGGCGGTCGTCGGAGTTGGTGCGTAGGTTTTCGATCTTGCGGACGATGGATTTGCCGCGGAGGACTTCGCCGAAGACGACGTGTTTGCCGTCGAGGTGGGGGGTTGGGACGGTGGTGATGAAGAATTGGGAGCCATTGGTGCCTGTTGTCGTTTTATTAGAACATTATGCTAAAAGGGAGGTACAGGGAGAGAGATAGAGTGCTTACCGGGTCCAGCGTTGGCCATGGAAAGCAGGAAAGGCCTGGTATGCTTAATCTCAAAGTTCTCATCCGCAAACTTCTCCCCGTAGATCGACTCGCCGCCCGTGCCGTTGCCCTGGGTGAAATCACCGCCCTGGATCATGAAGCTCTTGATGACGCGGTGGAAGCCCGAGCCCTTGTAGTGCAGCGGCTTGCCGGCCTGGCCGTTGCCCTTCTCGCCGGTGCAGAGGGCGCGGAAGTTTTCGGCCGTTTTGGGGGTCACGGAGGTGTATAGACGCATGATGATGCGGCCGGCGGGGCGGTCGCCGATGGTGATGTCGAAGAAGACGTGGGAAGACATTTTGGGAGGGTCAATTGAGGACGGTAATAGTATATAGTTTGTTTGGGAAGAGTGGAAAACAGCTTATATCTATATAATAAGCTGTTGGCGTCTTGGAAGAGACGGTTGGTGCGAGATGGTGGGGTGAGAAGAGATGAGGGGTTGTAAAGCCAGGTGGAGATCTGGTAGTACGCTTAACTGAGAGGCTCTGGAGGAGACAATTGAGGAGGAATGATGTTTGGCAGCCTGGAGCTGGGAGCTGGAGTATAAATTTCTGGTTCTCTTCGAGCAGAAATGCAGTGGAATGTTTGGATGCGGATTCGGAAGTGCAACAGGAATCTGTGTTGCTTTGTCGCAGCGGGGCTTTGCTTCACATGGAAGCTTCTAGCTATTTTGGTGAGAATGTGTAAGACAGCTGCAGGCAGGAGCAGTCCAGTCCAGGCGCGGGCAGGCTGCGGCGGGGCAAAGCTGCTAGCTGGCAATTGGACGATTTGATTGGGGGGAAACGGGGGACTTGGAAATGTGGGGCTGATAATCCACAGGGCAAGCTCAACTTCGACTCATCATCTTGCCTGAGGCAGGCAGGAGGAACAACGAAGAACGAAGTAACAAAGTACGAAGAAACAAACAGCTCTTTCCGCTTGCCACTTACTACTTACAATCTCCAAAGTACACAATATCATCCAGGGAGATACTCCAAGGTTGGCCAGTCAGGTCAGGTCAGGCCCGGCCAGGCCAGGTCACCTCTGATGATGGAATGGTCAGGCCTTGGAATGCTGTGCGCTGGAGCCAGCCAACTTGAGGCAAATTATTTATATATACAGACCTTAAAGAAACTAAGACGAGAATGCTTTATCCACCTCGGCACTCAATATAAAGCTCGGAGGAATACCTTTCATTCCATAACCTTTAGAATCTCGCTCGGCACTATCCTCAGACTAAGACACATGTTAAAACAGTCCAGCCTCAGAGAATTATAAAGCGTACCCTGAGGGATCAATCAGTAACACAGAAAAATGAGAAGAAAAAAAAGAGTAAAAAACATGTATAGATTCAAACTACGAACCTTTCGAAAGCGGTAGATTCACCAACTAAGTAAGGTACTTCTAGTATTAGAAGAAGAAGAAGAAAGAAAAAAAAAAAAAAAAAAAAAAAAAAAAAAAAAAAAAAAAAAAAAAAAAAAAAAAAAAAAAAAAAAAAAAAAAAAAAAAAAAAAAAAAAAAACAAAAAAAAAAAAAAAAAAAAAAAAAACAAAAACAAAAAAAAAAAAAAAAAAAAAAAAAAAAAAAAAAAAAAAAAAAAAAAAAAAAAAAAAAAAAAAAAAAAAAAAAAAAAAAAAAAAAAAAAAAAAAAAAAAAAAGAAAAAAAAAAGAAAAAAAAAGAAAAAAAAAAAGGCAAAAAGCTCGCTCGCGGGTTGCCCCCAGGATCGAATCCTGATTGCTTTCCCG
>SJVG01000627.1:0-22767 GCA_034774675.1 Scedosporium minutisporum
GTCCTCCTCCCCGCCAACGTCTCCCGCCTCCCCTGGACATCCGCCTTCCAAGTCGACCACGCAGCCCGCACCATCCACCTCGCCGATACATCCTCCGGCGCTTCGCCCGGTCCCACCCTCTCGGCCTCCCTAGCCGAGGTCATCGACGCCGCCCTCGAAGCCGACGTCTTCCCCCAGCTCCGCCGCCAGCACAGCGAGCCCTACCGCATCATCGGCGCGAACCACTTCGTCACGCTCGAACGATGGCCGTCGCCCATCTTTGGCGTCGCGAGTAGGGGCGCGCATTTGACGGCGTACGTCGGGAAAGGCGCTGATATGAAGATTTGGATTGCCCAGAGGAGTAAGAACATCTATACGTATCCGGGGAAGTTGGATACGTCGGTTGCGGGAGGGATCAAGGCGACGGACAGCCCGAGGGATTGTATCGTCGCCGAGGCGTGGGAGGAGGCGTCGTTGGATGGCAAGTTTGTGAGGGAGAATGCCAAGTCGGTGGGTATGGTTTCGTATGTCGGGGAGAATAAGCGCAATGGCACCATTCAACCCGTCGTGCTGTACCTTTACGATCTGGAGATGCCCGAGGGCATGGAGTTGAAGCCCCAGGATGATGAGGTGGAGTACTTTGTGCTCATGAGCATTGAGGAGGTGCGGAATGCCATGATGGAGTACAAGTTCAAGCCTAATTGCTGCCTGGTCATGATTGATTTCTTCGTGAGGCACGGCATCATCACGGACGAGAATGAGGAGGATTACCTCGAGTTGATTACGAGGTTGAGGAGGAAGCTTCCCGTGCCGGTCTCGCCGAGCAAGTCGAGCAAGCCCGCCCTATAGAAGAAGAAGATGGTTTTTAGACTAGTATAGACAAGACGTGTAGATTTTAGAATACAGACTCACAACAAGGATATACACTCTTCTAGAATTGGATTTATTCTCTATTGAGCCCGCTGCTTAGCTACCCGTGCACCACCCCATACAACTGCGATCGATTAAACTAATAAATGAACCACGGAGTTCCTCACCCTCCAGCTCCGTCAAGTAGCACCGAGAAGAAGCGCGAGGGGGTACAGGGAATGCCGGCCTGCCCCTGGATCCTGTGGCGAGTGCGGGTTGCGCCGGACCGTCGCAACGCACGCTAAACGGTGGACTGGCAGAGGAAACTTCTGCCGGATTAAGGTACATGCTAATCCCACGGGGTAACCGTGGCCGTCCTGACTAATTCCGAGTTCACGAAGCAGGGCGGGGGCAGCGCCCGAGGAAATTGCTGACTTGGACGCTATAGGCGACGGAAACGACATTGATATGGCACGCTTGGTTTGAATAGAGGTATTCAAGGTCAGAGATGATGATTTTCGCCTTGAAGCCCCTAGGAACCATGGTCCTAGGGGTATTGGTTGGCAAAGGATCGATTCGAACAGAGCTATTTGCCAAGGTACGGAGGTAAAGACACTAATGTTCCCTCCGCTCGAGCCTGGTATAGGCTCGTGTGCGATGGCGAGTAATTGTATAACGGGTTTCTGTCGAACTATCGATTCTATGTCTTCAGGAGTAAACACAATCGGCTCGAACTGTTGGCTATCGCCCCGCTTCACATTGTCCTCAAAGTGATTGTCTGCTGGGGGCGTAGGGTTGGCGATGGCGATGTTTGGGTTCGCCGGCAGCACTATCGTCGCGACAGCAATCGCTTCCGTCTTTCCGGATCCCACGAGCCCAAAAATTCCAACGATACCTAGTCTCGGTACAGTATCCACGTCCTTTCAAGAAGGCGCGTGCTTTTCCAGTACAGTTTCACCTCCAATCGCAGTCGGTGCTGTATCTGGAAGGCTCTTGATCCTTCCCGCTGGCTGAAGAATTGTCCTATCCCGGCTCATCCACGCTGGTGCTTCCTTGCGTAGTCTCTGCCCGTTGTGTCTACCGTAGCTGGAGGTGGCTGTGGTCCTCCTTCTTGCGGAGTGGACATGAATCACGAAAGGAGTACGTAGTTCGACAGTTCGTATTTAGATCCTGTTACGGCGTAAATCTTCGGAGAGTACCAACGAAGGAGGCCACTGAGGAAAACATTATATGTCGGGGGCGACTGGAGTCGACCTTTTAACTTGGCCGTGGGAGAATTCCCAAGTGTTCTCGCTGGGGGAGACCGCCGAAGGATTGAGGCCACTGGGGCCAACTTCCAGTGCTCCCACCCACCGAGGCACACCACTGAAGGCATCCAATGCTCCTACCCACCGAAGGGGACCATTGAGCGAGGCCATCGAGAAATAGAATTGATGGCGATGATCGGCTGAAGGATGGCTGGGGGAAACAAGGGAATGGTTGGGGAAGTGGGGGGATAGTTGGTGCATTTCTTCCAAAGAATATCCAGTAGGATCCGTTGGCCCTTGCTGAAATCCTCTGGCGTGATAGTTTTGCTGTGGTAAAAGTGGTGGTGGTGATGATCATGGAATGGATTATTATTACAGGAAATCTATTGCACGGACTCTCGGCACAATGTACCGAGTGTCCAACTTACACCTCGACAGGCGATTCGACAAGCGCAGCAATCTTAGCCTTGAGGACTGCCTCCGCCCTCGACGGATCGATCCTCTCCGTAGCCCCCTCGCGCATCATCTTCCCCACCAAAAACATCAGCTTCCCCTGCGGATACTGCGCCCTCTTCTTCCTAAACTCGTGCAACAGGTCCGAGTTGTCGGCGATGATGGAATCGGCCAGCTCGGCATACTCCTCCTCCGAAAGCTCGTGGAACCAGAGGTCGTGAGCCTCGATCGAGGCCATGACGCCGCCGGCTTCGGCCAGGTCGCCGTTGTATAGCGAAATGAGGAGCTGCTTGGCGACTTTACCGGTGATCTTGCCGCGGTACAGCAGGTGGAGGAGCTCGGCGAGGTCGTCGACGGGGACTTTTTCGCAGCGGCCGTCGGGAGAGATGTGTAGCTCGTTGATAATGAGCTCGTCGGCCTGCACGGCGCCCTTCTCGGTTGTGAGCTTGCCGAGTTCGTGGAGGATCCAGTTGCTAGTGAGGGTCGAGTACGATTTGAGGTCAGGTAGATCGCCGTCTTCGTCTTCGAGGAGGGCCTTGAGCTTGTCGACCACGTTGTAAAAGAATTCGACCCTCCCTCCGTTTTCAAGAGCCATGAGTGACAGCGCGTCCTTGGCGGTAAGGCCGTATTCGCCAACGAGTACGTCGACTTCTGTATCGGGCAGAGTAGAGACAGATTGCCTCAGGCTCTCGACAAGATCTCGAGAGATGATGAGAGGCGGGAGGTCGGGGTCAGGCATGTACCTGTAGTCGACCTCCCCTTCCTTTCCTCTCAGCCGCCTGGTTTCCTTCGAACCCACAGTCCAGCCCCTCGTCTCACCGGCAACCTTTCCGCCGGCTTCGAGCTCCGCAATCTGCCGGTCTCGCTCTGCGATGATGGCGTCCTCGACAGCCTTGATGGTGTTCAAGTTTTTGATCTCGGTCCTCGTGCCAAGGGGGATAGTGGCGTCTCCGGTCCGCCTGACGGAAACGTTCACGTCGGCACGCAATCCACCCATTTCCATACCCGAGACGCAAGCGTCAACCGAATTGAGGACCGCCTGCACTTTTTTCACAAATACGGCGGCCGTGCGAGGATGATGCATATCCGGCTCGGTGATGATTTCAATCAGCGGCATCCCGACACGGTTGAAGTCGATCCAATGGCTATCTCCCGGCTGGGCCAACGTCTTGCCCGTGTCCTGCTCCATCTGGATCTGCTTTATCCGCACTTCGACGCCCTGTCCGTCCTCGGCGGCGATTCCGTCCCTCGCGAACAGCGTAATGTGTCCATTCCTCGCAAACGGCTCGTAGTATTGGGTGATTTGGTAGCCGGCGGGCTGGTCCCACCAGAAGTAGTGCTTCCGATCGAAGCGGCTGACGGGCTGCACATCGCAATTGAGGGCCAGAGCGGCGCGGAGGGCAGGTATCAGCGTCTCTTGTTGGAACAACGGCTGGCTTCCCGGGATTGCGACGTCGAAGAGGGCGACGTGGCTGTTCGGATCGTTGCTGAAAGAGGTCGCTGCGGGGGAAAAGAGCTTGCGGGATGTGTTGAGCTGGGCGTGGATCTCGATGCCGACGGTCAGTTCCCAGCCGTCAACGGTCTGGTTGTCGCTCTTTTTCTTGACCTTTCCTCCTTCCTTCTTTAAGCGTTTCGCTTCGTCCTTCAGCTTCTTGCGTAGAGGCGTCGGTTTCGGGGGTGTAGGGATAGTAGTAGTACTAGCAGTCACGGCGGGTGTCGTGTGGAGCAGAGCTCGACGGTTTCGAAGCTGGCGTGAAAGGGGAGAGGAACTGGCTACCCGTTGTCGGACGAGACAGCCGTTACGGGACAGGTGTCCATCCAGGAGGTATCTGGACAGCCGAGAAATTGAGGTCATGGCTGCAAGGGAATTGGCGGTCTTGGTGGCTTCAGCATCGACTGATTGAGTTGTGAGCTGCTCAGCCGAGCTTTCCAGATTCAGGTCTAGAAAAATCGCATTATCGGGGCTTTCAGCATTAGGTAAGCTTCCGTGAAGGTGCTGTGACTCTTGGACCTGATTGGATAAAAATTGATTACTTAACGGTGTGTATAAAAATAGCACAACGACATAATTAATGCGTCCCTTAACTCCAGTCAAGCATCACTGGACATATTGCCCTTTCCTTCCGCGAACATTCGATGCTTAGGAATGCCGTCCTCGACTGACATCGAGGTTCAATATGACCGTATGTGTTCCGGGATCAGGGGTGGAATCAATCTCAATCATGCGTTGGCCCTCCCTGCACCAACGCAGAAGTCTGCCGAGTTATCCCACATTCTAGCTTAGATATTGAACCTCTGGATGAGAAACGCACTCTCCCACACTTGGCTTGAATCTGCACGCAATGGCTGATGATGGTTGTATACCACACTGGTCTTATTTGCCACGTCGCTTCGGGGCTGACCGTGGTGGGTGATGTGGTGGGTGTTCTCTGCCTTTTGCTCGTCACAGAATGTGTCTGCAAGATCTCTTTGCCCAGTGCTCTAGAAAGTGTTTCGAGTTGGTGTCAGTATCGAAGACTTAGTAGTGCAATATTAGTTCAAATATCCGAGCTCTTTTCCAGTCTGTAGTTTCGGTGTAACTTACTGGATTGGATAGCTCTGAAACTAGCAGACATGTGCTAACTATAAATGGTAGTCAGAGGCCCTAGGATATACTAGGATATAGTATCACTTGGCTATTACCAACCAGGTAGGATACAGTAGCACTGAGGGGGCTAGGAGGACGGAAGTGGAACAGTTGGGTCTCAGTATCAACCTGGGTGTGGTGCGCTTGCTTGGTTTAAGAAGCATCAAATTAGCAAACTCTATTTTCGTAAACTGTCCGTTTGAGCGCTGTCCCTCTAAATCCTAAATCCCAAACCGTTCTATTCCCAAATTTCCGACGATTTAAACCGTTGATTCCTGATTGCTGCCTCAACGAGACCCACGAAATCTTCTTCAAGCAAATAAGTCTTAGGCCGCGTCTGCCAATCTTCGTCCCAAACGGGTCGTTTCCAGTCTTCAGGGATCGGTGTCCTGTTCACTGCCTGCTCCCATTCCTGCTCCCACATGGAGTGTCCGGAAAAGTGAGCTATTCTCCGCATGAGAGCGAGGTGACTGAATCCAACCATGGGGAACTTTGGTGGCGGGAAGATTTCTACCACAGCTGCACCTGATGCTTGGAAGAGCACGTGTGTCATCCCCGCACCGTGGTGACCGACGAGGACGTCTGTAGACTGGGCCAGCTCGATCTGCTCCTTCATGGAGAGAGTGGCGAAGTCCACGACGTTGAACGTGACGTTGGGATTGCGCTCTTTCAGCTTGGCGACGTATTCTTCGAGGTTAGCAAAGACGCGGGTCTTCTTTCGATCGATTATCGTTACGACCGGGTCATAGTGGACTTCGGTCTCGCGGCGGGCGGTGATGTTGTAAAAGTCAAGCGTGCGGCCGACGAGGTAGTCGACGAGAAAGCGCTCGCTGCATGATTCGCGGTCGGTACGGTCGATGACGAAAGTCCAGAAAGGGCTGCTGGAACCGGCGAGAGGGAGGATGACGTTGCCAAGACAGCTTGGGTCCTTCATCTCGCTGAGACGGATGGGTTCGTTTCCTGTTACCATGGTCCAGAGGGGGTCCCAGGGGTTGTCTGTTCGGTCATCCTCAAAGACGACTTGGATGTTGGAAAGGTCCTGCTCGGATAGATACGGTCTGCCCGATGAAGGGTTGGAGGCTAACCAGATGGCCTGGATGGACAGCAAGGCTTGCCATACCTCCATCAGCTTGTGCCATATATTGTCATTTCCCTCCCTCCTCGCCAGCAAGATCCACTTCCCATCGTTGTCAGCCTCGGTACATCTAGGCTCGGTCCCTTCGTCCGTTCCAAACTTCCACTGCCACAACTGCTCCCCAGCGCCGGTCTGGAAGAAGTACGAGCCAAAGTCTTCTATATCCTTCACGCCTTGGTATCTGGTTGCAACTTCGTCACTCTCCAACTTCTCACGCGTAAAGTTTCTTCGCTGGCAGCTGAGGCTGAACTTGGACGAGCCGCTGCTGCCGGGGGTGAACTTTGCGCCACGGGCGAGGCAGAGTGGATCGGTTCCCCACTGCCCGATAGGGTTGGTATTTTTCACATGGAAACATGTCAAAGATGATTCGGAACCGTCCTCGCAGTACGGATTCTGGTGTTCGGCAAGGTATCTAAGGTATGGCTCGCCGTAGAAGAATCGGCATCGTTCCTCGTCTTCGGAAAGGTTGTAGTATTCCGAGGGGAGGGTTCGTAGGGGCTCAGTGAGGTCTGGCGATTCAGACTCGGCTGGGATATGAGTATCGGACTCGGAGTCGGCGTCGGTGTGGGTATTGGTGTCGTGCTCAGTAGACTTGGGCGCAGAGTGTCCTGCAAAGGGTGCACTGAGGCTCCTGCCGATGAAATCGTCCAGCGTGTACAGGCGGCCGGCCACTACAAGTAGTGTTATCACGACCAAGGCAAGGGCGGAAAGACAGACGAAGCGGGATACGAGAGGCGTCATCTGGACTAGTTCACAGCGCCTCGCCGTGTATTTCGTTGCTACCTGGGCGGGGGCGGCGTGGGATTCATTTGTTGCTTGGTTTTAAGATCATCGCCGCCAGGAGTGTCAAGATATTTCTGGGGACAGCCCGGACAGGTTCTTTTGTTTCGTTTCCTAATTTCTTGGCGAATCCTAGTCCGACGCATCTCATGCATTGGTCGCACAATGACAATCTGCTTTCTGCAGATCTCCACAAAGCGAGGGCCTCTGTTTGGCTAGACTAGGCTAGGGGTTAAGCGCCCGCGGACTGGCCCTGGTCTTTTCCCGTGGGGTCTCCTCTGGGATTGCAGGCAGATTCACAATGACTATTGACCACCTTCGCTCCTTCCGCCCAGGCTGCGCGAAGCAGCTTATACATTCCCGTGGAGCTTTATATCAAAATCCCATCATTTCCTGGTGCCACGTACCTCGATGAGAAAGGAATCGACAGCATGGCCAGTTTGCGACGCCACGACGGTCAAACTGGAACACTGACCTTGCGATTTTTCCATTATTTGGATTGTACCCTGAATTACCGAGGAAGAAGGTCGGCGAGAGGGTCCCGGAAGGATCAAATACCCACAGAGCCACCATGCTCCGCATGGCTGCAATTAGCCGCCAAGATGTGATCCATCGGTCCCTGCAGTCTGCGTCTTGGTGTTGGTTCATGTTCTGCTCGATTTTCGATTTTTTCCCTCTGTCTTTCTGAAAAATTTTTACTTCCTTTCCTTGTTTCCATCACCATAATACCCCCATCTTCCTGCGCTTCTGAGATCCGCTCTCTAGATATGTTCGTCTTGTTATGGCTTGTCTCACTCTCAGTCTCCCCAGTCCTAACAAGAGCGCAGCCCGCGCCAGCATCCATACCATGGTCCCCTAAGTCTTACGGACCCGATGGTCCATGGCAAGCCGTCCGGTTCCAATTCGGCAACCCCGCAACACAGATCGACGCCTACCCCGGAGGAGTCTTCTACTCCGTCCTCTTCTCGCCCGAAATATGTGACCAACCCGAGTCGGGAACGATCTGCTCAGCCCGCGAAGCTGGTCTCTACCGGCCTGAATCCTCCAAAACAGCCGTCAACATCAGCAATGCCCTGCAGGTTGTCGACGAGACTTTCCACGGGACGCAAACCCTTCATGGGAACGCTGGGTTTGTCTATGATACACTCCTTGTGCGCGAGGCCGATATTGAGCTCAAGAGCTCGAGCTCTCTCGTGGTGACGAGGGGGTACAAGACGCTACCGAGCGGGCGGAGATACTCGGCTCGAGTGGGGAACTTTGCTCTCGGCGCCCCTGATCATAATATCACACTTGGTGATGGGCATAATGGGACGCTTGTTTCGAGTGCGCTGTACGAAAAGGGACGAACAAAATCGAATTCGTTCGGGCTACACATCGGCTCTGCGGCTGCTGGGATCCCGGGATCTCTGTATTTTGGGGGTTATGATCGGTCGCGGGTTATTGGCCCTGTGTCTGTGCAGGAGTACAGCCACGACGCGTTTCCCATTGATCTCCTAGATGTTACGATCGGTGAAGCAGTGGCCGGGAGTTCTCCCCTTGGCAGTGAGCCGAAAAGGGGACTCCTTGCGCAGGGAAACTCTTCTCTCTCGTCTGGAATCCGTGTCGAGGTTGACCCAAAAGAACCGTACCTCTACCTTCCAGACAGCAGTTGCCGCGCCATTGCATCCCATCTGCCCGTTAGCTTCAACGCCGACCTTGGCCTCTATATCTGGGATACAACCGACGACGACTTCAAACAGCTCACCTCATCCGCATATCTGGGGTTCAAATTTCGCTTGAGCGACTCGCCAACCGAGACCACCGAGATTAAAGTGCCTCTAAAACTATTGAACCTCACACTCACCGCCCCGCTTGTGGAACAACCGACGCAGTACTTCCCTTGCAGCCTACCCAGTCTTGATGGTACCCAATTTCGACTGGGTCGAGCATTCATGCAAGCAGCGTTTGTCGGAGCGAACTGGAAGCATAAGGGGACCGGAGTGTGGTTCCTCGCTCAAGCGCCGGGACCGTCGTTGCCAGAGGAAGAAGATCCAGTTGATATCGGTGACGATGACGAATCCATAACAGCCACTGACGGTACGGACTGGGCGGCCACCTGGAAGGGTTATTGGGGAGCGAGCCTTGCCACTGGGTCCGAGGTAGCCGATGGTAAGGCCCAAGAGAGAGAAAAGTCGGGGCCGAATGTCGGTGTCATCGTTGGCGCGGTGGTGGGATCGTTTGTCGGCCTTGCGGTCTTGATAGTTGCCGGGCTTTTTATTCGTAAACGGATGGTGAGGAGGAAAGTTCTACGCCACGGGATTAACAGCGGAAGTTTTGAAGTAGGTCAACAAGTCGTATATCCCTTCGTCCCTCAGAGGGCGCAGGCAGAGTTGAGTTCCGAGATAAAACCTGTTGAACTCGAGGGGTCTACTCCCCATAGATATCCCTAATCACCCATTTAACAGAGATGATAATGTTTTAATAAATATTTTTAAAATAATTGCTAAAGATTCTTCGCTTTCTCTCGACGATATAAGCGCAAGAAAAGTTCTGTCAGTATAAAACAAATAAAATGGCCTGGTGCCCCGTCGTGCCAGAGACTGAGACCACGAGAACTTGTTTCATATCTCTTACCCGGTCTGAGGTCAACCCTTCCAACGACCATGTCCTCACCAGGAGTGAGACTTGTCACATTGCGGCACCTCTTGATCTGTTCTATGTGTAACCATCATTACTATTAAGGCGGCACGAGGCGAGCTTCGTTCCTCCACCTATCTATCTGACCTTGTCTCCATTCCTTGTTTGCCACCACGAAGAGCCGCAGAAGTGCCAATATCGAAGCCGACAGATCCCGAAGTTGTGGTAGAAGCCAGTGTGTTATGAAAATGGGCAGACGATTGGGAGAATGTCATCGCCATGGTTAGACTAGGGATGAAGGGAGGGCAATGTACTGAGGGACATCGACGGCGATGAGCTAGCACTGCTACCGAGAGGATAGGTCCGAGACTTATACGCCATATATAGTGAAAGGTTCAGAAAGGGCATAGTTATGGTTATGGGCCACAACTACGTTTCGGCTGTGTACCATTATCTAATAGGCTTGTGCGATGATATATTGGGGGATATTGCGTTTGGGAGGATGTGAGACGACTGAGAGAGACTAAGCGCGTAGTTCGTCTAGTCCGTCCAATCGTAACGCATCGACACGGATGTAAATCACCAAGCATTTACTCTAGTCTTCCACGCCTCTACTCTTGAGAGAATCAGGCTATCCCACGAGCAAGAGGGTCCGAAAGCTCAAGTGAGATTGATGGCATATACTCAAGGAACTGAGATTGGGAAGTGCGGTATACTAGATTCGAAGAAGAAAAAGAAAGAGAACGTGAACTTGCCGATCCTGATGAATATCTCCTTTGTATGTTTAGACCTTGCTTTTTGGAGCCAAGTAACCAAATATAGTAGTTCTTTTCAACCGCACCCCTTGCCTATCATTAGTACCGTCACAGTTGCTGTTATCCGCAGATGCAGGTAGGCACATCTTTGATGCAGTTGTCATTAACGACAAACTCGCGCTTGTCCTTGACCTCGAGCCCATCTTTCATCAACGCTTGAACAGCGACGCTGGCGTTATCGTATTGATACGTTCGCACGCTGATTTTACTCGACCACGACTCAACGCCCCGCCAACAATGGTAACCGGGGATAATCGATTACCCTTGTGCTTTATTCCAGGGCGGCAACTGCACCTCCCAAGGGGCTAAGCAGGTAAAGCCTGGTGTCTTGGTCTAATACCGGAGGCTTGATCCAGAGGATGTTTCGTCTGGATTACTAAAGCTAATGTCGATCACGGAGGCCTGGGGCCACCTTGGATTTGTTTCTCTGTTTGTAGCATTAATGGAGGAAGCTGGCTTGGACTACGTCTGGCCCTGTAGTGACAAGAAAGAAACTTGGACGAAGCGAGCTCATCGACGTAAAGAAAATAAAGTATATTTTATAAATATTTTATAAGTATAATTCTTAATAAATTTGGTAATTTCCCTTATAATTTTTAATAATAAATTAAAAATAATAATAATATTTTACTTAATGTATAACTTTTTTTCTTCTTATTTTATATTTAATTGTTTTAAACTACATCTGTGCTTGGCTGCTCCGTGTTTTATCACCAGCGAACGGCAAAACCATATTCCGTGTCTCAGGTCTGTTTGCTACATGAAGCTGCGCTGCGCTTTCCCCCACTGACTTGTTCCAACATCATTATTGATCCTCCATTCCACCTCTCCTCCCAAAAGTTCGCGAAAGCTGGCTCTTGCTCCCATCGCCGTTCATTAGCCCATTCAGGCCATGCCAGGTACGGGCGTCCTGGAAACCTAATTAGGGCTCCGCTTTAATGAGCGTCATCCGTTGATGGCCCAATCAAGCCATCCAATCCCCCGTCGTCGTACCATCTGCGTCGTCGTTTGATAGGATACATCGTCAAGATACAGCATATTCTCGCCCAACGGTCGTGGTCGTCGTTAGAACCATACGATTGCCCAGTCTTGCTGTTCGTGCCACCCAAGTTAGTCTGTTTTTCGGACCCTGTCTTTGTCTTAGTTTGCTAAAAAAGACAAGGGAAGGGCAAGAATGGAGAACGAAATAATAATAAAGGATAAGAAATCCAGTGTACATTACAAGCCTGGTCTTCCCGGATTGGACATGCCTCGTGACTCTTCTTCCCCTCAGCTGAGCGCTGAACCTCTCCTGCAACCTCTGCTCGAGAAGACTGCAGACGCAGACCCAGAGCCAGACGCAGATGCAGACGCACCTGCAGATGCAACCACAGACGGACCCATTTCGATTCCACGCAGCCCGGAATTAGAGCCAGAGGCCGCAATGAAGGCCGAACCTAAGCAAGAGACGCACGTGGCGGCACCCGGCGACTGCCACTTGTCCGAACCTAGTAGGACTGCCGAGACCGTTCGGAGACGAGTGAACCATCTTCCTATTGAAGATGACGCGCCAGACAGCCCAAAGTATGCGACGTTTCCCAAGACGACGAGCGCTATTAAACGGGAGGTCATGGACGATTTTGATTTTGCCTCTGCTCAGTCGCACTCCCCGACGACAAGCGATCACGAGCCGAGCGTTATTGATGAAAGCGACAAGATCGAACGGTCGCCGTCCCCTTCTTCAACATCAACCCTGACGAACTACTCCTCTCAGACTTCACAGACAAACACCTCCGGGAGTTCGAGCAGCAGCGGATCCACCATCAGACAGACGTCCTCCAGCATGTGCGAACCATCCGACGACATGGACGACGTAACGGAAGACAGCAGTCATTCGAACCGTTCCTCCCGCTCCCACATCTCCCAGTCACCACTCCACTCTCCACCTCCACTTCTACCATCCCCACAACACCCTCGCCGTGGGCGCGAGCGTGGTCGCCCGAATGCCCTCAACTTCCTCGAGCCAGACTCCCCCGCCGTCACGGTCGAAGCCATCCAGAGATCCATCGAAGAGTCCACAGCACGGTGGCGCGGTTCAGACTCGGGTAATAAAAAGTCCCCATCCACGCGAAGCAGCACGTCGTCCGGCTCGTCGTCCATGCGAAGCGATGTCTTCTCCCTGGGAGACCACGAGACGGACCGAAGTAGCAGCCCCGAGAATAGCGTTGACGGCGACTCCTCAGGCGCAGCACCACCCTTTTCGACGTCGTCCTCGTCGAACATCCGTACCCAGTTCGCCACCGATCCGAGGAAGGCTACCCCGACCGCGACTAAGAGCTACGGCACTCCCGAAATGCCTAGGGGTAAAGCGAACCTGCCTCATATCCCCCCGAATGAGTTGCAGCCCCGCCTCGGTAGCCAGTTCGGCCACGCGAAGCATCTGCCCCGCGCTGAAAAGCTTCCCTTGTCGGGGTACCAGCTCCTGGCGTCTAAGCTGTCGCCAGGTTACGCCGGCGGCCTGTCGCCGACGATACAGCCAATGTACCGCCGCTTCGAGACTCTGAACCATCGCATACTGCTGCACTTGCAGGATGAACTGGCCGAGATGGAGGAGCAGTTGCACAGGCTCGACACGGCTGATACCCAGACGAGACGGCTACAGAACTGCATCTTGCCAGCGTCGAGGAGGTCGGATTACCTTGCCGGCGGTGAGCTTCAGTGGCACAAGACGGACATTTTGGGGAAGATTGGGTTCAAGTTGGAGCAGTACAGTATGAAACGATCCCCTAGACTCCCTTATCTTTTTTTCCTCACCCCATCTTATTGCCACCTCTCCGTCGGAACGACGTCGCGTCTGTTTGCTAACATCGTTATTGCTAGATCATGTCCTGTCCTCCTTTGAAAAGACTCGGAACATGTCGGCGCCGTCTAAGTCGGAAATCGAAGACTACCGATCTTTTCTTGAGACGAAAAGGCCCATCACCGAGATCGAGACACGGTTCCTCGACGTCAGCGATGACTTGGTAACAATTGCTCGGCCTGCCTCTCCATCTTACGACCGCAGCGAGTGTTTCTCGTCGGGCGCTCCGACGCCCATGCCTCGATTACCAGGAGACACTTCACCGGCGGAATTTCCCGGAGACCATTCTCATTCTGACGGAGAAGACGAGGTCACCAAGTCGCCCGAGGAACCACCCAGCGCGGTCGACATCGCCTCTCCTACCCCTTCAGTCGAGGCTTCGATCCCCTCGTTAGCCGCCGGTCTCGCCGTCTCGATTCTCCTTCCCATCCTCGCATTCCCCACAATACCAGGCCTCCTGGGCCGCCTAACGGTCATCTGCCTTGTGGCCATCGGCGTGCTGAACCCACTGCTGCAGGCGGGGAATCTGAAGGGTTTGGATATCGATACCAGGAACGCGGTGATTTGCGCCGGGATATATGGCGGGGCGATGAGTGTAATTGCGGCAGTGTTTGCTTAGGCTTCAGGCCCCTTGACGGGACCGTATTCTTTCGTGTTTGTATTATGATATTCTATTGGCTATTGGGAGGTTTAGGATAAGGATTTCTGGCGTGATGGATTTGGATGGGCATTGGGTATTGGATATGGATAGCCGGACTGTGTTTGGGGATGGCGTCATTATGGTAATATGTACACGACTTTGCATTTTGGATTCTATTTTTCTTCTTTTCATTTGAGATGAATATTCCTCTCTTATTCTAGGTTTCGCGAGCTTGTCTGTGAATTTTCCACGTGTTTGGTTACATGTATTCCCGACCATCGAACCCTGATTGAGATGATGATGTTGAAGAGTTTCTCACGCTTTGTTCGGGCTCCGATCCCTTCTGACCAGGAACACTGACCCTACTCCGATCCCGAACAGTTACGAGCCGACCCGAGCTGCTAGGATGGATACGAAGTTAGAGTTCACGCTGTTCTTAGCCCGATTGGACAGTTACCAGCGACGTTGCATTTTGAAGCAAGCATCCCGGCTGCTGCTTTGCAAAGAATCCCAACATTTGCAGGGCAACCCTGGGGACCGAACTGCCAAATCGGGTGAAACATATCGTCCAGACAAGGATGAAGTGAGCTGAATTAGGATATTCAGGTGGGTCCATCCAGCTTGCGAGTGATATCATGAGTTTATTCACTTTCCCCTTTTGTTTTAATTCCGGGTGGACCATACGATACATTCAAGAAACAGCTGAGCGAACCCCCCCCGGGTCTGGCCTTTTTCGTGACTTGCGAGATACTCAGTAGATTCTGCTTAAGGGCAGATGAGCATCTCAGCCATGGCGGCTGCCGGACGATCAGCGACCTTCAGCGGCTCTTTGACTGGATACGTCTAATAAAGATGGGGAGCTATGGATTGCCTAGGGTTGTTATGAGATGGTCGTGATATGAGGGTGATGTTTGTCCTCCCTTGGACCTAATGCATGATGCCTCCCCTGCATACTCGAACTAGGTGGGGGGAAGCACTACTGGACTCGCTGCAGGATCAACTGAGATACACACTTCTGGGGTTTTGTTCTTGAAGATCAGTGGTGATCCATGCCCAGAATCCGCGTGTTGGAATGGAAGTGCGCGGACAGTCGTCCTCATTGGGAAGTTGAGGAGAATAGGGACAAGCATCTCCAAGTTCTATTCATCGACAGTGAAACCCCGAACCAAGTCACCCAGGATGCGGTGCCGTGAGTGGGTGGACAGGGCACCTTGCCGAGGATTGGAAACGCAGGGAGACACTGGAATATACGACTTTCTCCGCATGCACCCCTAACGCAAACATGTCTTGATATTTGCATTGACCGCATTATTGCCATGTTGGGCGATGTTGCTGATGCCTTCAACAACCGAACTTGGGGGAAAGTCCTCCACGCCATCGAGCAAACTCCCCTCCTCTCGAGTATTATGCTTTGGCTAGCTTCCAAGGACGCTATTTATAGGGCATAATGGGTTCGAAATATCACGTAATGTCCACGTAAACTGGATTGCATGCTCGCAGTTGTTTGGTATCCATTGTTATGGCTTCGGTGGCTTCATAACAAAAGGACCAGGAAGGAACACGGATACCATAGGCTATCGTGTAACCCACGACATGAGATCCTGCTCTCCTATGCACTAGCGAGGGAGGGCAGAAATAGAAATCGTGTTGTAGTGAATAGAGAGGCATCCATGCGCCACCCCTGTTCCGTTGTTCTGGACGTCCGACGTAGAAATGTTGGTCCGAGAGTTGGGACTAGTCACGGTGGTCTATGGGTAGGGTTCCGACTGAACGCAATGTAACTTGAGTATAAGTATGGACGAGGATAACGTGCGCCACTGAGGCACGGGTGTTATCTATCGGACTTTCTGGAGACGCTCCGCCGGAAGAAGGGATGCCGTAGGGCATCCCCAGATCTAAGGAAATCAACCAATCAGTTGGAAGGGTTAGCTTGTCACGACGATCTATTGGTCCGCTCTCGAGGGGTGGTCTGTGAAGAGTACGGGAAGGATTCGATATCTTGAACATTTGGCGTCAGCTTATGCTTGGGGGCCAAAGCATAGGCCTCGATATGTCTAACAAGCGGGAGTCGGGCAGCCGGAAGTTCCAATAAATCCAAAGAATGAGACACACCCACACATCCGGTTGCGGAGAGTTCAGCCCTATAATATCTACAGGGTGCGTGATTTCACTCCTTATTGGTCGTAGTTCGACTCTGTCGTGTCGGGATCCCGTTAGACTGGTCCTCCCCCGCCTATCGATTCGTGCCATCTCGAGCGGGACGCTTGGAACTTCTGCTCAAACGGCCCATGGAACCTAAAATGGACGACACAGCAACTCCGAGTTGCTTACGGCCGAAGCAACTGCACTAGACCTCTTTATTTCTTCTCTTCCGTGTGATGTCGTGCTGAAGGAATGCGGCGCAGCTGCGAATCATGCGAGCTCCTCATCCGTCCCGGGAGCGACTATGCCCCAAAAGGCAGAGGATTGGGAGATGTGATAACTTTACTACGTCCCCCTCTCGTGTCACCTTATAGAGAACGTTAGTATAGGGCAGGTGTTGGAATCATAGTTTGACCTTCTTGTCCAGCTTCCCTCCTAGGTCGCGTAATTTATTACACCTCCAGTACGTGTCCATTCCTCACTTGCAGTTGGAGCCGGTGTGGTTCGCGAACCCCCCTTCCCGATCACATTTGTCCGCTGTGCCTGGGCTGTTGGGGGTTAAGCGGCCGGGAAGGGGGGTCGCGTAGAATGTTTGCAACAAAAGGCCTGACAGGGGTCGAATATCTACGGCCGAGAAGGAAGGAAGCATTATGCTGTTCGTCGTTCATTTCCATTGTTGGTTCGGAAGCACGTCGCAGCTACCTGTGCTGTCGCAATGATGTCAACTGTCTGGAATGTGAGGGGAGGGGACTCGCATTGAGTGCCACATGGACCTTCTGTAGATCCCCTCTCGATGTGATGGTGGCGTCGGGGACCCTCGGCCAAACTATCAAAACGAAGGACGGCTTAGTTTGGGGGCCCGGAACCGATGAGCAGAAGGATGTAGGCGGCTATATGCTATGTGTCACCACCATTGCATCTTGGCAAAGCTGTATAAGGATTCATGGGAGCGTCGAGTGCTTCCCCCATACCTATTAGGAGAAATGCGGGAGAGGAGACGGATGAAAAAGTATATAAGCCCCTTTCCTCGACCTCTAGGCCACCCCTACGTTATCATCTCAACTTGGCCATCACTCGCAGAAACTCAAGTAAAGCCCAACATCTAAAACACTTGACTAGTTGAGTAACTCCTATCTCAATATGGAGATCATCTGCTAAGACTTGCCAATGCAGCAGACAACAATCTTTCCTTACCCACCCATCATGCGTGCCTCAGTCATTGCCATCCTCGTCAGCCTCCTGGCCACACAGGTCATCGCTAGCCCACTGACCAACAAGGTCATCGAACCTGCCGGCCGAAGTGGCTACAACAAGCGCCAAGAGTTTGAAACTGAGGGGCGAAGTGGATACAACAAGCGCCAGGAATTCGAGACTGAGGGCCGCAGTGGCTACAATAAGCGTCAAGAGTTTGAAACCGAAGGACGCAGCGGATACAACAAGCGTCAGGAATTCGAGACTGAAGGCCGTAGTGGATACAACAAGCGACAGGAGTTTGAAACCGAAGGACGTAGCGGGTATAACTAACGAGACGACTTTGAGGCCTAAGGTCGAAGTGGATATGATACAACTAGGGTTCATTAGTGGCTTGGTGCTATTCATTGTTATCCCCTATTTGGGTCCCCCTTGGAAGGGCCAACAAAGGGTGGCAGCATAGGAGTGCTTTCTTTGATGACTTCCCAGATTTGGTTTTGTTAGGAATGGAGTAAATTGCAACTGGCCAGTGGTTGTGAGCTCCAGATTTTCCAATATGCCTTCGAGATTCAACTCCGAAGGTTTGTCGTTTCAACCTAGAGGGCAGAGTGGTTCAACCTTTCATGGGCTGCAGAATCTTTGTAACTTATTCAGGGATCTCGAACGGGATTAAACTATCATCCTGGTTACCCCTGAAGTAGGTTAGCCCAACTACTTTCATTGTGACTGCGTCTAGATTGGATCCACCAGTCAGATGGTCTGGGACACTCACATGAGGTATTGATCAAACTCTTGACTTTGTTTCCCTTTCCATCTCAAGACGCAAATCAGCGATCAAGGACTTGAGGTGGACTTATCATACTCCGCTGGGGTATGTTGGGAAGTCGGACGTTGGTGTTTCTCACGTTCCCTCCAACGAAGCTCGCCGAGTGCGTAAGCTCCCTCAGGTCGGTTCTTCAACCAATTTTCTGGGAATTCGTGCCATGGGGAATTTCCGATGCTTCGGTCTCTATGTAGTCTAGAGTGATAGCTTACCGGGTTAGCCTCGATTACTTGATTTCCAAACAGGACGAAGTGTGCCAACAGATGCTCACAACAGACTCAGACATTTTCTTTCTCTTCTGGATAGAGGTGTATTGAATATGCCTAAAAGAATCTGGCTTGGTGCCTTTGAATAACAAACAACCTGCGAAATTTCAACCTGGTGCTTGTACAGGACAGGCAGGCAAACACAAGGAATCAGTGATTGTTCCCTGGTCATCCAAGCCATTTCATGTTCCATTGTGCTTAGTCGTGAATCTGTGAATCTTAGTAGGTGTTAAGGTTACGGTTAAGCAGTGGAGAATGTACTATCGCGCTCCCTAATTGCCTTGATCTAGATTTATCCTTAAAGCAATATGTTTTGTATAGAAATCCTGCATAACTAGCATAGAAACTTTCGTGAAGTAGAATTTACCAGTGAGTAGGGCTCGTTCCTGCTTGGGCTCTTGATTTAATTATTGACATTTAAGAAAGATTAATGCCTTTGAAGCCTGATTTCGGACCTTCGACCAACCCGGACCAGCTTTGGAGACTATTGTCCTGCCCAGATGGAGAGACAGGGAAAAAGGAAACGTTCTCAATCTCGGAAATAGTCCTCGACTCTCCGTGGTACTTCACATTGGGCCGATTACCGTCAAGAGCCCTTGAGAGTTGAGGTGACCCTTGAGCTGAACGTTAAGTGAACACTAGTTTTCTCCCTACTTCAGCGGACAAAAAGACATCGACTACCCCCTCACACTACGAAGTAGGAGCTTCCAAGTCTGCCAGGTCGGTGCGATTCGCAAACAATGACTGTAGGCCGAACGCGTGCAGGAAATCTGAAATCCCTGATCTACATGCGCGGGAAGCCTCGCGAGACGTCGTTCCAAAGGCTTCACGATCTATCCCCGACCAAGAATTCCAACGCGACAATCTATCCGACTCAAGAATCGCTGCAGAGTATCGAAGACTGAGATGGCTTGCCCAAGATCCTTGTTATCCAAACCCGATGCCGGCTAGGTAGAACTTCCCAGATTTTCTCTACCCTACAACACAAGCTCCTTGATGACATAGTCCGTATTCTTGCATCGAATAGCCCGTAAAAGAAGAGATGCGATCTCCACTCACTTCTCGACAACAAGGTATGAAGATTCAGCCGTATACCAGAACTTAACCCGCCCCTTCATTGGCAGAAACTTCCATCCCTCAATATCCTTCTCTGGATTATTAGTTGGAGACTCATTCTTAAACTTTACTTGTACACTGTATATCATTTCGTCATGACGTGAAGAACGCGAATCGACTCGGAAATAAAACCGCGCCGGCCGGACAACACTCTCTGCCGGATCTACGTGTAGACGGCATTGGCCCACCGCCCGAGAACCCCCGTTCTGGTATCGGAACAGGACACCTCGGCAAAAACCGTTATTTTGATCATAGAAGACTAGCGTCAATGAAACGCCGTCTAGAGGGGCCCATGAGAAGTAGGCATCATGGTTGATCGGGTGAAGGCCGGGATGTTCAATGGGAAATCGTTTCAGGGTCTTAGCCGAGGGTGGTCTGTAGTTAGCACCGAAGAAGTGGACAGGGAAGTCTTCCCTCGGTTCGCCGTAAAGCATGGTGACAGGAGCAGATGCGGCCGAACACCGGTCCTTTATGGAGCCTTCACATTGCAGCCCGGTAATGATGTCGCCCACGCGCTCTGTCCTAACAAGGACGTTCAAGTCACAGGCTTGCAATGCTTCTCGGATACCAAGAACGAGGACACGGTCGTTCTTTGATATAGGCAAATAAATCCAGACGATGGTCCGACTGAGCCGATTGGAGAAGCTCCGCTCAAAGGTGTCCATTGCACACGATTCCTCCGAGGCGTGGATGTGGACCCAAAGAGCTGGCCCCTAGAGAAGAAAAATGTAATGCCTTTTATCTTGTTCATTTCAACAGCATAGAAGGCCCGACACGAAGAAGGATCCGCCGGATACGCCGGGCATAAATCCAAGTTCGGCGGGCGGGAGTGTTCCAGATTGGGAGCGTCCGGATCCCTGTGGGCAAAACGAGACGCAACCGTCCGTCCTGGAAAATAAAAGCATTTTTAGCGTTGTTGGCGCTGTAGATCGAAAATGAGACAAATATTAGAGATGTACCTTAACATGCGCCGCCACTTTAGAAATAGACGCTTCATCTTGGATTATAAAGGCGGAGTGACTAGTGCATTCTCCTGCATATAAAGGCGGGCCGGGGAGGCGTTCGACTTTCCTGATGCAAGGGAGTCGAGGGTTAGCCTCAGTGTTTGGGGCCGGAACGGAGACCCTGTGGTGCGTTCGAGTTTTCCATGGCACTCCCATGACAGAACTTCTCTTAAAGGAACCCTAAGGAGAGGTTCTGAATCTGTCATGGACACATGGGATGCTACTTGAAATACCGGGATGCATCTCCATAGCGGCGAGTGTCTTGAGTAGTGTCGAATTATCTCAAGGAGCTCTGACGGCAGTGAGCACATGAGCGACAATCCATAAAAATGAAGTATCGTCCTCAACACGTCCTTGTCCACCATTGGGGCCGAAAAGTGGACGGGCCGCGCTCCACGCCAAGGATTCCGCCATGCGGCCAAGATCCAGAGGCGACTCAAAGCATCTGAAGTAGTGAGCGAGTATCGTTGCTTGAAGATCTCCAAGCAATCGAAATGGACTGGAGCAAACTCGGGCGAAGCGGCGCACCCCCTACAATTAGGGTACCGACACAATAAGCGACCATCGACCCTTGTGATGGTATGACCTGCTTGGGGGAAAGGGAAGGGTCGGGTGTGGCCACCGTAAGATGTTGAATCACGGTTTCCGAAGACTGTGGGTGGGGGTTAACATTTCGTCTCCAGGAGCGAGGCAAATGACAAAGAAGGGAAGAGCCGGCGGTCACGGTGACTCGGGGCGAGGCTGGGTGACGCTGAGGCTTTGAGCTCACGTACGTGCTACCACCCGTTCGTGCCTAAATACCAATAGAAGCGCAGACGAAAAGTGCGCACACCAATGTCCATTTTCGGATTCAAAGCTGAGTTCTGGTACCGTCAGGGCTGAGAGCAGCGGACCAAGAGGTGAGCTAGGCTGACGGGGGTGAGCAGAGTAAACGGGCCCACTTTTGGGAACATGGGAGCCTAAAACAAGGTCAAGGTCGCGAAGGGAAAGGCACGACAGACAGGCAGGCACAGACGACGGGTATCGTGGGCGGAGTCAACATGAGGCTTACTTCGCCCTCGAGTTGGCAGCAACGATGGCTACTTTGCTTGGCAAGATGGGATTGATGAGGACTCGAGGTTATTACCTGTTGTTGTTGGACCGGTAGTCGAGAGGGTGGTTTTCGGAACGGCGTGACTGGTCAACTATGGACTAAGCAGAACCGGTTGTTAATTACCTGTAGACATATTACAGCTGCTAGAAAGGAAAAAGTACATCCCGCCGGTGCGGGAAGGTGTTATTTCAGGAAGGAGGTGATCTGCAGCCTGCCGAGGACGTCGCTCACTTCGTGCTATATCGTTCCCGGGGACTAATTCTGGTACATATAACCATTGAGTATTTCAGGTTTGTAGGCATGGATATGGACTCCTTAGACGCGGTGGATATCAACTGATGCTCTGGACGAATGTGGAAGGAATCCAATGCTACTAGACGGAACTCACGCAGGTAACGACCCTGCGAGGCCGGGACTCTAGATTGTACATGCTCCCAGCAGTAACGGCCCTTAAAAAGCAGGAGACCAGAATTAGGTGGTGGGTTGCGCCACTCATCGCAGGACAGCGTGTGATTAACATCATTCCGAAGAAGGAGAGCATCCTCAACCAGTTAGACAAGACAGGCTCGGGACAATCTCCAAGAGCGACATGTTCTTGGTTCGGTAATCTCCATCATGGAGGTTGCTGCTTAGGCCGGTTTATGCTTAATTTGGTCGCGACTCAAACCTTGACGTGGTTAAACGGACCAACCGTTTCAACAGTGGCTGAAGTCTCTGCCAATTTGTCCAATTGTCGGGTGATGGTCAGCCATACCGTCGATCCAGAGTTTCCTGGTTTACTTGCTATTAATTTTCTGCTTAAGTCCAATAGTCCGGCGGGTTCACTAATCACCCCGGGCTCAATTACTCAACATGGAATCCAACTGTATCAGCCCTGACAACTGAAGAGTTTCAAGCGTGAAGCTGAGGGCTAAATTTTAATGCAATTATTCACAACTTCTTTTTTTTTTTTTTTTTTTTTTTTTTTTTTTTTGGGGGGGGGGGAAAAAAAAGGCAGGAGAAGACCCCCCCCAATTCCGTGTTTAATTTAAACAAAAAATAAACCTCATCCTTGATCCTCCCACCTCCCCATTTTTTTTTCCCCATCCTCGCCTCCGTGCTATCCAAACGAAATAACACCCCAACACCCCCACTACCACCTCCTCTGTACCTT
>SJVG01000628.1:0-22730 GCA_034774675.1 Scedosporium minutisporum
GTGGCGGGGAGGGGAGAGGGTCCGGCGTTTTCCAGCACAGTCATGTTGTTGACGGGGACTGTTATCTACGAATTGGGGTTCTTGGGGAGATCAATTGGGAATAATTTAGCTCCAGTGTTCTATGGATGGTATCTCTCCCCTCGAGAAGCGTAAGAATTTGCTTGACCGAGGAGAGATGTTGCGTCCTTTGTCGTCCTGCAGATGTGCTGTAGAACAACGGGCGTGAATCGGCTTCATCGGTGTGTCTAAATTTATAAGTCGGATGGCGAAATCGGTTCAATTGTTTGCAGGTGTCGACGTTTGCCACCCGCCCGCCCCACTCAGAGCCGGTCCTGGCCGCTCCGAGGCACCTCGATGACAACAAACATCCTCGAGATGATGCTCACTTACACGCCGCAACCCCCCCCCCCCCCCCCGGTCCGGTCAGTCAAAGGTCTTTCCGAACAGTGTCAAAATAAACGACTTACCTTTGTTCGAGTGGAGGGTGCAGAGGGAGAGAGGGGTTAGAGAGCTAACTTAGTCAGATTCAATGTCTGACATCTTGATGTAGTTCTTACAGCGTGCGAAAGCGGAGTCTGACTGAAGTCTGACTGTCGCAATGCTGTTGAATCATTGTCTCGACACCCTTAAGAAAGCATGAACGCGAGCCATTGCCCCATCAACGATAACGGGCCTCGGTCTAGTCTTCATTATTAGCTCAGGAGCTTATTGGTCACCTCTGAGTCCTCCACGGCCTCACAGTCAACGCAGCTGCGACATTGGGTTTAGGTCTTCGGCGTCTTCATCTATTGACATCGGTGTATATCACACTGGCGACGAAAAAAGCGCGGGGAACGAGTCCTCATTCTTCACAAAACACCGCGGGGCAGCTGACATTCTGTTACATCACAGGCGGGGTCGGGGATTAGTTCCAACAATTTGAATTAAGTCCGACTGGATTTGGTGGGGCACTTGGCAATAATTTTCGTCGCGGGATTAAATTTTGGCGGGGGGGTAGAGTCACATGACCTACCATCACCACCGTTGACCATTGAGAACCGCCAATCGATCATTGTTCCAACTTTTTTTTTTTTTTCTTTTTGCCGCAGGAACTGCGCGCATTGGGATCCAATATTCAATTGACCGACAAGAACGAACGTATCCATTCCTCGAGCCGCTCGTACTCGACACGGCACCGACCGAAGCTCACAATGTGTGGCATTACCGCTCTTATTGTCCGTCCCTCCTGCCCCGCGACTCCACGATTCGGAATACTGCTGCTGACTCTGGCATCCCTGATATAGCTGGGCGATCAAAAGGCCACAACGGCCGCCATCGACATGTCCGTTTTAGTTTCTGGTATAACCCTGAGATAGGCAGCTCTCTAATATATTTTTATAACAGCCATGAGTCGTTATATTACCTTCAACATGTCCGTATCACCGCGACGTAGCTGTACCACGGGGTTTGGCGTGCTAACAATCGAGCAGCGTGGTCAGGATGCCGCGGGCATCACTGTATCCCAGGGTGGACGAGTGTACCAAGCGAAAGGAAACGGTTTAGTCTCGAAGTGCGTAACGACCTCCGCAATAACCCATCGAATCCGTAACTAACGACCGGTCCCGAGTTTAGAGTCATGAGTGACGGAGCTCGCCTTCAACGATTGCCCGGAAACCTCGGTATCGGACACTTGAGATACCCGACTGCTGGAACCTCCTCTGCGTATGTGACACCTTGAGAGAAGGACTCTCAAAACCTCTTGCGCATTCACTGACGTCATGTGCGACATCCCAGATCCGAGGCGCAGCCCTTTTATGGTACACCGACGAACGAGCCCCATTGACCGTTTGGCAAATTCAGCTGACCCTCGAAGTGAACACACCATTTGGCATCTGCATGAGTGTCAATGGAAACCTTATCAATATCGAGGAACTCCGCGAGTTTCTCGACGTCGAGGCGCACCGACACATTAATTCCGATTCCGACTCAGAGCTTCTGTGGGTTTCCGAGTAACTGCGAGCCAATAATAAGCATGCGCATTTCCTGACCTCGGTCTTTATAGACTCAACATATATGCCCATGCGCTCACCGAACTCGGCAAGTCTCGCGCTAATACCGAAGACATCTTCACCGCCCTCCGAGCCGTATACGAGAAGTGCAAGGGAGCCTTTGCGTGCACTGCGATGATTGCTGGTTTTGGTATTCTTGGGTTCCGGTGAGTCTGATACGGTTGGGGATTAGAGGTTTGGGGGAAACATAGCGGCTCTGTCTAACTGTCTGCCAGAGATGCGAACGGTATTCGACCTCTTTGTATCGGATCCCGGCCCTCTCTTACATTAGAAGGAGCCACCGACTACTTCATGGCCTCTGAGTCCGTTGCGTTGAAGCAGCTTGGCTTCAAGAATATCCGCAACATCAAGCCAGGCGAGGCCGTCTGGATCCAAAAGGGATGCGCCCCCATCTTCCGGCAAGTCGTCGAGCAGAGGACCTATAGCCCTGACCTTCTGGAATACGTTTACTTCGCTAGGGAGGACTCGGTCATGGATGGCATTTCCGTGTATCGTAGCCGACAGAACATGGGAATCGAGCTGGCGAAGCAGATCAGGCAAGTCTTGGGCGACAAGATTATCGACGAGATTGATGTTGGTATGTCATGAGTGTTCTTTACGCCTTCATGCTTGGATGGTACTGACCTCATTGATTTTAGTTGTTCCGGTCCCTGAGGTATACCTTTATCCGCATCTCAAGAATTGCGATGGCTCGCTGACCAAGGAACCTGGATGTAACAGACGAGCAACACTTCAGCGGCGGCTCTCGCTGCGCAACTGAAGAAGCCGTACTCGAATGCATTTGTGAAAAATCGGTGAGTAATTTTTGAACCTAACCTCCTTGTATCTTGTTTGTCCAAGGCCAAACGCAGCCTATTGGATGGGGTCGCTCCGACCCTGGCCCTGGATGTTCCCTGGAGCTTGGACATCTTCTTCCCCACTGCGCTTCGTCACTTCCCGCACTCGACATGCCCTGTCACATATCTTTGGGCTTTTGCAGCTAACAATACGTGATAGATACGTTTTCCGGACGTTTATCCGTGAGTTTTATTTTTATTTTTATTTATTTAACTTCCCAGCTTTTCGGCGTGGAGCTCGACGAATAGCTGACTGAACTTTGCGCCTAGTTCCTAACCAAGGACTACGGAAAAAGAGCGTCCGCCGAAAGCTCTCTCCCATCGAGTGCGAATTCGAAGGGCGTAACGTTTTGGTCGTTGATGACAGCCTCGTTCGAGGGTTCGTATAATTCGAAGATTCACAGTAGAAGTGCTCATTTTGCTAACCATGTCCTATTAGCACCACTTCCCGAGAAATCGTGCGTTCTCCTGTGTCACAGCCCATTGGGTCTAGCACCGGGGAATTCTAACGTGTTTTGATTGTGTAGGTGCAAATGGTCCGAGAGTGCAAGGCGAAAAAGGTCATCTTCGCCAGTTGCTCGCCAGAGATCGCGAATCGGCATATTGTAAGTGGGCGCTCCGTATTGTATTTTTTGGATTATATTATACTAACTCGAACAGTATGGCATTGATCTAGCTGATCCGCAGGGTGAGATACCCTCATTTTGATCTAAATAGCTGGGCATCCTATTCTAACATGTTATAGAACTTGCCGCCTATGGCCGAACAACAGACGAAATCGCCGACTACATCCAGGTAGACCACCTCGTCTACCTGACCCTGGACGGCCTAAAGACCGCCTGTCTAGACGCGGCCGAGAAGGACAGCGGCGTGGACGACTTCGAGGTCGGCGTGTTTAACGGCAAGTACGTGACGGGTGTGCCAGACGGCTACTTTGAGCGTCTGAGCGCGCTGCGGCAAGGAGGAAAGAAGCGCAAAGCTGCCGCAGCCGGCTTGACGATAGTTGGCGCGACAGAACCGGCGGAGGACTCGGCGGTGGTGGCGAACAGCGGGCCTGTGAACACTGCTAGCCCAGATTACCGAGAGGATATTAGGTTTGTCGTCGACGATTAATATGGTGGAGTTGTTATACTAATGTGCGGCCCTGTCTTAGTATCTACAACTTTGCAAACGAACTTCCCGATGAGCGGTAATACTCTTATTTGAGTAAGGATATCCTTTTTTTGTTTTAGAGCTTTAGAAACACCTCGACTATTATGATTAGGTTAAATGATAGAATTGGAAAACAATTTTTAGAGATGTATAGTACTCCTGTATCGTTACCTCTTAAGAGTATTTAAACACTAATCTATCTTATAATGAAATTTATATATCTGGAAGATCTATTATTATATTTACTATGAGATGAAGTCGGACTGCGGATACATGCCTTCTTGATGAAGAACCAGAGCATTGAGATTACCATGGATCGTCAGTGAGGAAGGTCTGGACGAAGGCTCAACATGCCATGAAGTCGGCCGGGACAGTAATGGACGAAGGGATCGATGATATCTGCCTCCTCAACTAACCTAATGATGAGTAGCTTCTTGAGCTGAGGCATGATGTACCACCCCGCAATCCCAAGGATTGATTGTCTCTAGGCCGCTCTCTCGGTCGAAGAGCTCATGGTAGCTACGTTTTTCAGGGCGTGGGGAAGAATAGACAGAGACGGTCTACATCGACATATGATTTCTTTTCCTCACTATCAAGATCCTTTTATTCCGAACTACCCATCAAACCGATGATAACAACGCCATCCCACTCCCACTGCCGTCATTTCCAGCTTCTCATTACATGGAATCCATTCCCTCCCATCACCTCCCAAATCCCATCATTACAATCGTCTAGACAGCATTCCTATAAACCTGTTGCCCCTGATTCCTAAACATAATCGTATCCTTCCTCTGCATAATCAACAACGTCCTATTAAGCGCCTGCTCACTAAACCCCTTCCCCTCCACCATCTCCCTCCTCAGCGTCGCCAAGCTCGTGCTCCACCCGATCGGCAACCTCCTCTTCAGCTCCCCCTCGAGCCTGTGCACCTCCTCGTTGAGCTCCCTGCTGCCCTGGTTACTGCCCTGGTTCACGGCGTCCATGGTCGAGCAGAGGAAGAGCCGGATGGCTTCGTCGACGTGGGACTCCGTCGCGATGGGGGAGAGGGTGAGTTTGGCGAGGGCTTCAGTGATGCGGGCGATGGCTTCGAGCTGGCGGACGGTGATGGGGATGGAGGAGCGGAGGTTGGTTTCCTTTTCGGCGGACTTGACTTGCCGGCGGATGGAGACGAAGTGGGACGAGAGCTTCTCGGCGGCTTCGGCGCTGAGACGAGGTGCGCAACGTCTAAAAGAAGTCATCGGGTTAGTCTCAAGTAGGGGAGATGTAGAGGTTGGCTAGGTGGGGTAAAATAAACTTACGACTTGCAGTAGCTCACATAGCGCTTCATCTTCTCGACTGGAATCTCCGCTTCGGAAGTCTCTTCGACGCGCTGGCCACCCATCTGAATACCCATAACGTGCTTGGCAATCTTCTCATCTCTCGCCCGCGTGTGCTCATCCTTAACGATAAAGATCATATCGAAACGAGACAAGATTGTCGTCTGGAAATCGATATTCTCCCCAGGAGATTTCATGTCATCGTACCGACCAAAAATGGGATTAGCCGCCGCGAGCACCGACGTCCTCGCGTTGAGAATAGTAGTGATACCGGCCTTCGCGATGGAAATCGTCTGCTGCTCCATGGCTTCGTGGATAGCCACGCGATCCTCGTCTCGCATCTTGTCGAACTCGTCAATACAGACGACACCGCCGTCGGCAAGCACCATGGCTCCGCCTTCGAGGTAAAATTCTCGCGTGGACTGGTCGCGCTGGACCGAAGCCGTCAAACCGGCCGCTGACGAACCCTTACCGGATGTGTAGATGGAAATTGGCGCCACCCGTTCAACGAACTTGAGCAATTGGGACTTTGCTGTACCGGGGTCACCGAGGAGAAGAACGTTGATGTCGCCTCTGAGTCTCATGCCGTCTGGCAAAATCTTCTTCGAGCCGCCCATGAGAAGACATAGGATGGCCTTCTTGATGTCCCGGTTTCCGTAGATAGACGGCGCAATGCAGTCTGTGAGGAGTTCGTAAATATCCTTCCGCCGACTTAGCTCCAAGAATTCTTGTTCCTCCTCCTCGGAGAACACAGAGCTTCCCTTGGCGGTCTGGTCGAGATCAGTCTGGATGCCGACGGCCCTGAGGTATGGTGTCCGAATGGCGACGGCGCCACTGGTCGCGTTGGTTTTGGATCCCTTGTTCTGGTAGATCGAGAAGATGCCCGTGATTGTACAGCGGGAGCCGGGTACGACGCGGTTGGTAAGGTACCTGTCGGCGGAGATGAGGACGTGTCTGGGGAGCTCTCCCACTGGGACTTGATCGGGGGCCTCCTGGAGTTTGATAATTTGCTGGTCGACGAATTGGGAGCGCTCGTGGATCACGAAGTAAGGGTCCATGGGACATTTGGGGGTTGGGTCGTTTTGAACACGGACCCTCCCGCAAAGCCTCGGTAGAGTCACACCAGTAAAGCCGCCGAGGACTGGTATTGTTTGCGAGTGTTGGCAGGTCCGGCATTGGGCGACGATAAGGGTCGCCTTGGAGGACATGACGGACGCGCCGATGACGATTCCTGGTACCCTCACTAGCCTCGAGATGGTCATAGAGTCGAGATTTCGAATTGGGGTGTTGTCCGCGTCGGAGTGGAGGAGGAGTTGATGTTCGGGGAGGTCAACCTTGCCCTCGAGGGGGAAGATGATGCGCATCGAGCACTTCTTAAGCGCCGCCTCGAACTGGAAATTGCGTGTTAGAAGAGAGGAATACTTCCACGAAAACTTCTATTCTGAAGGACATACCAGAGGGATAATCTCGCCAGGTTCGTTGGTGAGCTTGTGCGCAAGCTCTTCATTGTAGTTGATGAGGTCATTGATATCGACATCGCAGTAGTATCGCTTCAGCAGGGCATTCTCGCGCAATTGATCTCTACACCGCCGTTAGTACCCACTGGTCTGGCAGAGCCGTATATCGAAGGGGCTCCTACCTGTATATAAACCGGTTATCGAGTCTGAAGTTGAGGATGAAATTTTCGAGCTGTGCCTGGATCTGGAGAGCGGTATCTTCACCACTCTCGTTGAAATTGGCGGCGAAGACGTGGGTCGAGAAGACCGACTGGCGATCCATGGTGAAGATATTACCTCTGATACAAGATTCTCTCGTCGGTATTCGTTAACTTGGAGAGGCAGAAGAGATATGATGTCGATGCCGACAGAGATTTAAGTTTGAGGTTGGCCGGGTGTAAGTGTGGGGTGGGAGTGACAATGAAGGGATCAAAATGGCTGTTGGAGGGGAAAGCAAAGGAAACACAGACGCGAAAACGCGTCCAAGCAGAAAAACGGACGCGCCTTCCCGCACACGAGTTTAAGTGGTTGCAGATCCACGCCGCCTGGTCCAAGCGTCAAATTCCCCTGAAGCTTCCATTGACACATTGAAGGTCACCAAGTACCAATCGATAAGCTTATCGTCACGTGCTTACGGATAATTACCGGCGGAACTACGCAATCAAGCCTCGAGCGTAGCACAATTGCAGTTAGTTGCGCTGCGAAAGCGCCACAGCAGCTTCGCAGGGTTCTGAGATTGAAGGGAGGCTTGGCTGGGCTGAGGACGACGTGTACCAAGTCCAGAGTGCTGACCAGTATCGAAATATCCCAACGAAACAGCGAACCCGGACCCTAGAAGTTTTGCGGGCGAAGGCATTGAACGACTGACGAACTCATCCGTTGCTAAAGTCATTCGATAACCCTTCCCAGCGCATCCGCCTGGCCCTTTCCGTGCGCCCTCGAGAGATGTCTCCACGATAGCTGCTCTTGACCCAGCCGTCAATCTGACCGTTGTCGGCTTCCCCTTCCTTCCGCTACCTCCTTCCTCCTACCTAGCCGTACCGGACTATGGCTTCCTCCGGACTAGGGCAGCGGCCCACAGACCGATCATCGAACCCGGGACACGCCCGTTCTGATAGCTCCTTTCCAAGGTAGGAGATGAGCATAAACTGTTGGATATGGACCGGCCGCTAACTATGGCCAGCAGACATGGCCAAACCCATACACCAAAACCCCGCCGGGGTTCGAATGCTAGTTCCACCCATTCCACGACCGGATCCATAGGGGGACTGTTAGACCCATCATCCGGCACATGGTCCCAGCCTGTCCTCGAGCTCGGGCAAAATGGTATGCTTTCAACTCTCTCTAGGCACGCGCACCTAATGGGCTGTCGCATTTCTAACCATACGTCCCAATCAGCCATATCAACTCTTCTACAACCTCCGATCGTACGAACCGGCCTCCGAGCGCATCTCACCCCGCCCCCGTCGAGCGGACACAAGCCTCCGACCGCCAAGGATATTCCTCCTGTGACTTTGACGAATATACAGCAAATTGACGTGAGCGAATTCAAGCCTTACTTAACGCAAATGGGTGCGCTATACGAGCAGCTTCAGAGAGCAAAGGAGACCGAAGACGATACCCGAGGTGCCCATAAAGGCTCCAGGCCGGATGATGGCATTGACTTCAATAACGACCCACGTTTCAAGCCTGGGAGTTCTAGGGCCCCAGCGTCGCGCAAATCCTCTATATCTTCTATTGCGAGCTTTGGATCTATCGAATCTAGCAGCACCCATACGAGGCGGGGAGGATCCAGTCGCAAGACAGGGCACAATCCACCTCCTTTATCTACTATCCCCAACGTATACTTTGAAGAGGATTTCCACCTAGAGAATCCAAGGACCTTTGATGTTGTTAGTGAAAGGTCTGAAGTTGTGCCGCAGGCCCAGAAGAACTCGGATAAAGATACCGGGAATGGTGCTGCGCCAGCCCCTCGAAAGGCCCTTGCGACGAATGCCATATTACAAGAGAAGCTCTCCTGGTACATGGACACCGTCGAGGTCCATCTGATTAACTCGATATCAACGGCATCTACAACTTTTTTCACCGCCCTTGGCTCACTCAGAGAACTACACACCGAAGCCGCCGACTCTGTCGAAAGGATTAAAACCTTGCGCAAAGACCTTGTGGCGCTAGACGAAGAAGTCGTTACTAAGGGACTCGAGCTATCGAAGAAGCGCCGGAAGCGCGAGAACCTTCAGCAATTGAGCGACGCGATATTACAACTGAAGTACATTGTCGATGGCGTCGGGCGATGCGAAGCATTGGTGGAGCAGGGCCATGTCGAGGAGGCGCTGACTGAGATTGACAGCCTAGAAAAACTAATGATTGGGGAGCGAGATGATTCAATACCCAGTATGAAGGATTCTCCCATTGCGCACATCCAGTTGCGCGACCTGACTGGGGCGAGTGCACTTCAAGGGGTTCACAACGACCTAGACACGCTAAGGTTCAGGATTGGGAAGGTCTTTGGATTGAAGCTACAGGAACTGCTCATGAACGACCTTCGCAAGCATGTCGATACCGTGTCTATTCGCGAGGTTCTACAACGGTGGGGAAGCGCAGCTGTGCGGGCACGAGGTGGGCATGTCAAGGAGCCTTCGGTGTTCCCTGCCTATCTCGGGTCCACGGATCAGCTACGCGCCGCTCTTTTGCCAAACATTATTGGCTTACACCGAGCGAACCATGTCGCGACAGCCATCACAGCATACCGTGAATCGGTGCTGCGAGAGATTCGCACAATTGTCCGACGGCCACTTCCAAGCTCCAACGATGACGATGCGGATTCCATGATGTCAGCTTCTACTATGAGCGGAGGCGGCCGGAGTCGGACCAACCAGGAGAAGTCAGCCATTTTGGCGAGGAATCTCCGCGCCCTCGACGCCGAAGACGGCGAGGAGCTCCTAGCCAGGATTTACGTGGGCGTCTCGGAGACGCTTCGGAGAGTGACGACGCAAACGAAGGTTCTGCTCGACATCGCGAGCGAAGTCGGCGATCCCCAGGGCACTGCGAGTGCTAAGTCGCCATCGGTGCGATCGCCCATCGCCAGCCCGAATCTAGGCCGCATTCAGCAAGACCTCTCGGGCTTCGAAATCCAGGAAGAACTTCACAAGGCGTTGGATCTAGGCAACTTGCTCGGGCAGGCGGTCGATGGCGGGCACGACAAGATTATCCGGATCCTGCGGGTGCGGTCGGAGCAGAGCGTCAACCTCGAGCTTACGCAATTCCTGCGGTACTTTACGCTTAATCTCTTTTTCGCAAACGAGTGCGAGTCCATTTCTGGACGGAGCGGTACCGCGCTCAAAACACTCGTCAACAACCAAATCAAGGACTTTGTCAAGGCACACGGTGGCAGGGAGATCCAAATCCTCGCGGAAGGCATGGGGCCTGATAATTGGAACCCCAAGGACTTTGGCGACCAGGAGAACAGGATATTAGAAGAGATCTTGCAGTCAAGTACGCGGGATCCCGAGTCATGGGGCAAGCCGAGCAGGATATGGCTGCCTCCTACCGTGGATGAGGAACTCAACGGCGCAGATGATAAGCCATCCGATACGAACGGGACTAAGGAGAAGGCGCGCAGTGCCACCATCGACTCGGAGACGTTCCTCCTCCCCAATTCGGCACTGCTCTGTCTCGACGGCATCTCCCACTTCCTCCATCTCATGAGCGGCATCCCGTCAATGACGGCGGACATCGCAACGTCGCTCATCGCGTACCTTCACATGTTCAACTCGCGCTGTACGCAGCTCATCCTCGGAGCAGGCGCCACCAAATCAGCCGGCCTCAAGAACATCACGGCGAAGCACCTCTCTCTCGCGTCGCAGGCGCTCTCCTTCCTCGCGACGCTCGTCCCGTACATCCGCGAGTTCGTCAGGCGACACGCCGGCTCGGGCCCCAGCGCGGCGAACCTCATGGGCGAGTTCGACAAGGTGCGCAGGCTGTTGCAGGAGCACCAGGATAGCATCTACCAGAAGCTCGTGGATATCATGAACAGCCGGGCGGTGGCGCATTGCAAGTCGATACGGGCAATGGATTGGGGGTCGTCGACGACGAGTACCCCGGTGCACGCGTATGCTGAGACGTTGACGAAGGAGACGGCGACGCTGCATCGTGCGTTGACGAAGCATTTACCTGAGCGGTCGATTCGCTTGGTTATGGTGCCGGTGTTTACGAGCTATAAGGACCAGTTTGGGAAGGCGTTTCAGGGGGCGGATCCCAAGACGGAAGCTGGTCGCGAGAGGTAAGATCTCGACACTCTATCCCTTTCTCCCCCTTGGTTCTCTCTACAATTTACACGTCGACGATGGCCTAAGTCTTACAAAGGTATGATACTAACGCTTTTGGTAACTATCTAGTATGCTTCGTGATATCGAGCACCTATCTACGAAACTCAACAAGCTTGAGGGCTTTGGGGACCTGGACACGTATCTGACTAAGATCGTGAAGGGCAAGGATATCAAGGTGGAAGTGAAGCCAGAGACACCAAAGATCGAAGAGCGGAAGAGTGGCGAGAAGAACGGTGAGAGTGCAAATAACGGAAACGGCAAGGCATCGGAAGAGAAGAATGATGGCGAACAGAGGGGTGAGGGGAAGTCGGAGGAGGCAGAGAAGTAAACGGGGATACATGAGCGTTTACGATTGGGAAAGAGGGTAACTTTTTTTGTTCGTTCGTTCGTTTTCCATTGGGGGGAGTTTTGAGATATCTTAGAAAGGGCGTGTTTTTAGGAATGAAGCGAAAGACGTCGATGGTTACTTGGAAGGAGACCCCTTTTCTTGGTCAAGTTTCAATTGTTCCCCTGGACTTGGTGTGTGTGTATGTCTGTGTGTGTGTGCACGAGATTTCGATAGGCGAGAGTCTACAGAGCTCCATGTATCCCCAAACAGTCGGATGCACACCCCCTTTTACTTCCCTTCCCACATCCATATACAATCCCCTGTTGAACCGAGTGCGAGAACAATACAACTCCCTCTTTCCCTGCCGGCTAGGAGTCGGAGTTGCGTCTAGAAGGATCTCCGTTGAACATCCCCAATCTCATCACCATCACCATGAGCGTTGGATTACCTTTCCCACCAGCCCGTCTACTTTCACCTATAACCTCCATTCAGAAGCTAAACTGATACATACGACCATAGCTCGCAGACTATTGAGGGTCCCGTCCGCTCCCCTGTACACAAGCTGCGAAGCGCCAGACTAGTAGTTGGGTCGGTGACGACCAGCGAATCCCTGGTGTTGTATGTTTTTCACTTTCTTTTTGCTTTCTGACCCATGCACCCCAACGATGTAGAGATGGCTCTCTTGGAGATTTTCACGGGCTTCCTTGCCCTGTTTAGATAGGCTCTCCAAGTCCAAGGGCCTCGGTCCACATCCCATCAGTTCCGAAATCTTTATTCTGGAAAAAACGGAGGTCCTCCGCGGTACCGGCACTGAGGCCCACAGCGCAGGACAAACCGCCTTCGGACAAACCAGGGAAACAGTGGCAACAGACTTTTTTTCTAGGACCACTTGCCCCTTGCCCCTGCGTTGGAGGAGACAAGCTTTGCTAGACCAGGAACACAACGCTAAAATAATCTTAGCATTCGGCCTGACCTCTTCAGTCCTATTTTTCCATTCTCGTTTTCTTTGAGGAAGAGATCATCTACTTAGGAGAAGCGATGAAGTGCGGTTCGGAGAAGGTAGTGACAATCCAGGGTCCGGAAAGAGCTCGCCTCGAGGCAATTTTTTTCCGGTTCCCGGGATAAAGTAAACCTCTACTATTCCCCTCTACCTCTCTTGGGAGAGCGGTTATTGGCCTTGTTTTCCCGGTGTGCGGGTGTAAAAATGTAGACACGGCACGGTCTCTTGTGTGACGAGCGGTGAACAGGACTGATATGGATAATATGGAATTAATCAAATAAAAGATGGGATGAAAGCGAGGCATGTTTATCTCATTATCATGTGCTGTTTCTTATGTCTTGGCCGAATTTATTGAGGATATGAACCTACGGCGAGCCGGGATCTTGGAGCCGGAGAGCATGGATACTTGTTCAGTTCGAGGAGTTGTTCACGAAGACATCCGAGGTCAGGTTTCCTGAAGATAGGAATTGTATTGTTGCGAGATACAGTTTGGATGGACATATCCAAATTTATATATACAAAGAACAAAAGGGGTATGTAGCAAACGCCCAAAAACGCATCCGCAAATAATCCAAGCAGCATCCCAAAGAAGAGAATAAAGAAGTAGTGGCAGCAGAACGGGACGAGCTTCCATCAAAAGCAACGCATATCTAAAAGAGTGTGTCTGCATCCTTGGCAGAGTCATGTAAGGATCGTAAAGTGTAAAACCCATCAGTATTTTCCCATCCGTTGCCGCCATGTTGGGGAATCCTAGGATCAAGCCTGTCCCATAGATCCCGCCTATGTCGTTGATCCCGGTTTCGTTATCAAATGTCTTGTTGTTTGACTGGTCTTGGCTCATCGTCTACCACTTGCCGAGGACGAATCTGCGCTCAACATTGCCCTCCTCATCCTCACGCTTGCTATATCCAGACCCACCAAGAGTACAGACAAGGTCCGTCTCCGTGGTCGTCTTAGTCTGGACATCATCAGGGAGGTAATAAGCATTGTTGCAAGGGAAGACCTTGCAACCCGAGGTAGGCGAGTTAGAGCTCTTGGGCCACAACTCCTTGACACCGACGTGGTCGCCGGCATTGACGATAGCAGAAACATCAAAGTAGGTAAGGCCGTTCCAGCCGTTGAAGGCCACCTCGCCGAGCATACCTGGGATGCGGGAGGAGCCTTCGGAGACGGAGTACCAGTTGCCGATCCAGCCTTGAGGGAAGTCGGCTGTCACGGTGGCGTGGCCCTCGACGTAGACGTCAGGGATGGACGGGTAGCCCTCGTTGGGGGTGAAGATGATGGTGCGGTGGGTGCTGTCTTGGGAGATGAAGGTGACGGTGTTGGCGGCGACGGCGACGGCCGAGGCGAAGATGCCGAGGATGAGACTAGAGAGCTGCATTTTGGGGATTTTGTTTGGTTTTGGGCTTGTGGGGCTCTTTTCTATTCTATTCTTCTTCTTCTTCTTTATAGAAGGAATTGGGAAGCTCTTGGCTTGGCTGCGTTGATACGGAGTTGGTTCAAGGAATGTAAAAGGCCGACTCAGTCGGGGAATGTGGCTGCTACTTAGAAGGAGCGGGGCAGCTTGTCAAAGGAAAGGACAGTGGGTAGAACGGAAGGAGAGTATCTCCAACGAAAAAAAAAGGAATGCTTCGGATGTTTGAGTGTGTTTGGGTGGAAAAGCAAGAACGCTGAGAAAAGGGGGAGAAACCCACCAAGACCTTTATACTAAGGTACGAGAAGCGGGTCATAAGGAAGCCATCATGGAGGGTGGGGAGGTGGTGATACATTCGAGGGCAAGAGGGCGGTAAGGGAGGGAGGAGAGGAGTCCTATGCCAGCTTTGGACAAATAGGACCCCGTCCCTGAAGCCGGGAACCCATCGGGGACCAACTGGTGCAGGCCCTGTGTGCCTACTCCGGTCCCCCGTCGTCGAAGTGATTGGCTCCTTTCCAGAACAGGCCCGCGCTGTTTCTCTTTCTTGACCGAAGATTGGCTCCGTCTCTGCGGACGAGGAAGAAATGTACTCACATACTCCGTAGCCTACTTGTAAAGGGTTTGCTAGCGAGCAGCTTCTGGTCCTGCGAAATACACTATATGGCACGTCGGGCTAAGACGGACACACTTGGCATCCATCCCGGCGAAGCCTTGCGGGAATAAAAAAAAAAAATAGGTCGGCTTTCCAACAAGAAAACAAGGGCCAGGGGCCCTCAGCTCAGTGAGTTCTGGAAACGGGGTCTGGTCAAGGCAGATTCCCAACCAGCTGGAATCTGCCCAGATCAGGCATGGTTGGTGCCATGAAAGGAGACCGCCTGGCCACGCTATGCCCAGAAAGGGTAAATGAAACCATGCCAGCACCTCGGGCCACGCCAGCCATGCCAGGAACCAGGGGCGAATCGACCGCTAATTGGCAATAGCGGCCCACCGAGAAGACCGAGAAGGAGGGGTCGAATAGGGCAAAAACCATTGTGTGATGTGGTTCGGAAAGGGTTGCCTGTCCCCTTCTACGCGCATGTATGTACTTTTCGGGGTTGGGAAGATGAGAAGAAGTGGGAACAGGAATTGTTCCTGGGAGAAGCAGAATTGGACTTGTGCAAAAGAGGAAAACCACCGGACTTTGGCAGAGGCGAGCAATTTCGGGAGGAGAATTTCCTCGAGAAGCTCTGCCGGTCCTCACAAACGATGTTACACTGCCATCTGATCTAGGCCTGTTCTTCCGAAACGATCCCCCAACTCTGTACTACAATATGTTAAAGCAGCAAGCAGCAACATAACAATACTCTCAACTCTCCATCGCCTCGGACCAGACGCCTTTTCGTTCCGATGGAAGAGGGTGTGAAGGCCCATCTCATTTTCGTCAGGTACATCTGGATAAAATGGCCAACGCAGGCACCGATAACCACACCTGAATCAATCCAGGGTTCTAGTGAGGGAGACGGGGTTCTACGCCGTTGTCCTTGCTCCGACCCTACGAATAGGAAGGTCTGGATTGAGGGATGTGGAAGAAAAAGTTGCAGTTTCCCCTTCTCCTCACCATATGCACACTACGTGGACATCGCCACAGTTTCCACAGTGGATCCCGAACGACGCTTGCGCAGGACCCAATGCAGCGTTTTCAGTCCGTTGGCGATGGTTCTTGCTCTGGAATGCTGACTCTTGTTTTCAAATCATCGCCTCGGAGGAACTTTGAAAACCAGTCTTTGGTCCGTTGACGCAGGGGAGATCTAATCCTGCTACTAAATGGAGAAAAGAAAGAAAAAGAAAAGGAAAAAAAAATATGGATATAAATGGAAAAAGAGAAGAAGATGAAGAAGAAGCCAATCTACATCGGTCTGCGACGAGGTGGTGACAGCCAAAACTGTGTTGTCTCGCAGGGACATTGACTGATTTGACTGATCCAGGGACTACGCAGGTTTCTACCCCTCCATGCTCAAGGTCCTCCCCCCTCTTCGGAGATTCTGGGCAGCATGTTGTGAACACATCCCACCCTCCTAGATGATGTTATGTAGCAACTCGCGCCTTTCCACGTGTCAGCGTATGTGAGGGTTGTGGATGCATGCGAAAAATTTTCATCCCAACTTCCCCATTCTCTCCGTCCAGCCGGAGGCGAAGAGTTGGCATTCACCCTAGATCCGGGCGAAGCGAGAGGCCAAACCCCTTTCTTGAGGAGGTTTTACACGTCCCTGGAGGGTCTGGCCTTAGAGCCTAGCGCATCCAAGCTTTTTGGAACAAGCTACGAGTTGATGGTGGGCACGAACGGGCGAAAGAAAGAGCGGAGAGCGTTAGGCTCGGTTTGCTTCTTTCAGCCCTCCACAAGGTCAAACGTGGCCGCTCAGACAATGACTGCCGATTGCAGTGCGTCTTGAGCGGATGCAGGTACCGCGCCGGATCTTAACGCGTGCAATCAATGGTAAATAAGTTGGGTGCGGTCATCCGACACGCCTCAATCTATACAGGAAGTCCACTATTGCATAGTATTATCAACCGTCCCTGGAGTCTTCCCCGGTGTATGGATCAATTGGGCGGTTCTTTATCGGGCCAAGACCGACTGTAATTACCTATAATTGTCAACGGCTTCGTTCAACCACGCGAGATGATAAGCTCATCCCGCAATCTGGAACGTGGATGAGAGGACCAGTGGTCCTTCTTGTGGAAGAGGGAGATAAGCGTAGGCACCAGCAAGACATAATTACATATTGAATCAAGCAAAAATAGATTGATGAGTAAAACATAATCGGCCACTCTGCGAGGGGAATCGTACATACGGACATCATGCTGAAGAGTCACCGTTGGATCGTCCATGTCTTTCGTGGCTCACACGTGGAAGACAGGCAGTTGCTGCGGCCCAGAAAAGCTTGTTCTGAGTTTGACACCACTCTTATTTTTGTCCGGCGCTAATCTTACTCATGGAGAGTGAAGACGCGTTCTCTGTAATAGATGATGAAGACGTGGATTGTCTCACTATTAGAGACACCTCACCGAGCTGAGACCGGTGCTGAGAGGGAGAGCAAGAGGCTTAGAGCCTATTCTTAGAGAATCGTCACCCCCCAGATCAGTTCAACAGAAGAGCCAGACTGAAGACGAACATCATTCAGGAAGTTGGTGATTGAATGTGAGACCCAGTAAAAATTCAAGAATGGTTTGCATACGATCTATCGAACGACGTGGTATGTCATGGCCTGGCATAACCTGGATTGACACGGATTTACATCACAGAAGTCCGTGAAGTGCACCGGTCCCGGGTCTCGTCCGTGGTCTAAGGCATCTCCGATTGCACGTCCGTCTGCTTGTGAGGCTCTCTCATCTTCGCTCCCGGACGGCTCGACTGAACAGTGCCCGACTAGGCAAGACCCGAATTTTCCACCTAGGACATAGGACACTGCCCTACCCGCGCAGCCTAGCGCAAATAAGTGTCGTGGATAGCGTTCTTGGGAAATGAGCACTTGGATAAGGCTGCTGGCGGCTTGATTACCGCGCCTCAAACGCGAACCCCTGCAAGTGTTCGTTCAGGCTGTGCTGGGGCCGTTCATCACCAGACAGCTGGATGCGCTTAATGGAAATAAAGTTGTTTCAGACATTGCAAGGATCACCACCAGGTAGACAGACCCATGCGAAAATCAATGTGAACCCGAAACAAAACGAGGGTCTGGAGAGAATCGTCCATGGAGATGGTTTTCAAATCTCCGAATGCAGCTGACGGTGCAATGCCCACAAGGCCCCGACCCAGCAAGGCAAACCAGGGAGAACGCCCATATTGGGAATCGGGGGAGCAGAAGCTCATGAACCACTGTCACCTCACAGGGCTGTGGCAGTGCCAGGGAGGGATGTTCCACTGATCAGCGCGATGGTGCGTCATAGCTCTGACAGCTCGTCGATCGTGGTCTTGACTTCGGACAACTGCCAACCAGACGCCAATTCTTTCTCGGAAATCAATCCCAGCTTGGCTGGTGCAGGCTAGTGTAGCATATAGTGATCCAGTTTTCTGCCCCCGAACAGAACAGCTCCATCCGAAGTTCAGTGGGAAAGAAGACAAAATCAAGATCAGACGAGGGGAAGAATTCCCATAGTTCTTGGCCGGGCGGCTCCGCTCTGCAAGAAGCCCCTCCCGTCGAGCTCCGTATGTCCCAAGCTCCTCGGAATCCTTCGCACGCATCCATCCCGAAAGAGAGAAATGAGAGGGGTTGGGCAGACCCTGGCGGGATATCGAATCGGCGTCGGCGAGCGGTGCACTCCACAACACTAGTCGAGCAATGCACCCACTTGGGCCAGGAACGGATCGGTCTAACAGACTTCGTGATGTTTGCAAGACGAATAGGATGGTTCCTGCCGGTGCCGTGGGTCCGTTCTTGATGCATCTTGTCGTTGCCCCATCATCGCCTCGCTGTGGGCCCATTGCTCGGGGCTGGATCTGTGGCAAAACCAAGCTTGAGCAAGCACTTCCGCAGCTGCGATTAGTGTCGATGGAGTGTACGAAGTACCTGTGATCGATCCTGCTCACGCACGAGGCAGGTTAGATCAGCGGCTCTCACATGACAAGCACATGTCGCTGAGCACCTGGAACCTTCCTTTTGGATAATTGCAATTCATCCGCTCTTTCCTGGTTCTTCGTGTTCCGATCACTTACATCATCGATCCGACTTGTCCAAGTACACTTACACGATAATTGTACCAACAATATAAACAAGAAGGAGACATTGATGTCACATCTGCCCATGGTACTTAACCCACGGTATACGAAGTATGGTATGCGGTGTACTTGATGTCGTGGCGTTCTGGAGGGCATCAGGGCATCCCCTAAGGCAAGTGCCATGCAGGAAAAGCAACTGGCCCCCAGCCCGCGTGTTTTGTTTCCCCAAAGCCTAATAGCCTCGGCCAGAAGAAACCTTGTCTGCGATTGGCTTGTCCCCTTTTTTGACAGACCCAAAGGACCCTTTTTACATTGCGTGTTTGCAATTTCGTGGTCACAAACTTTCGTCGTTAAACAGTGAGTAAATTCCCATTTGGGAATATGTGGAATGAACAATTTGGTTTCCATGGACACACATCCAAATTGGACGCAGCGCGGGGCTGGGCCTAACCAGGGCCTTTTTCGGTTACTTCAGACGGCGAACCCTAGACGGGGAGAATTTTGTCGTGCCGACACCCGGACCGTATCTCAGCTGCAAGGAAGAATACGACGGGAAAGCCAGTCCCAGTTCGTTGATTTCTCATCTGATCCCGACCCAGGTTTCCTGGTTTCTCGTACTACCGGCTACCGGATCCCACCTCGACACGAACAGTGAGCCTATTTTTGGGAGCGCCCAGAAGTCAACCAACCATCCGAAAAAGAAGGCTACGCCGAATCTGGGCCCAGCGTTGCACTTTCCATGACACTACTTCCGCTATCTTAATGTGCGCTTGTCCAAAAAGGCAGATGGTTCAGTAAACAGGCTGGATGACATACGAAGTCGTGTCTTGCCTGGGCCTGGGCTCTAGAGCTCGGGGTGTAGTGTGGTCAACTCAGCCCAATCCTTGTCTTATCGCTGTAAGATTACTTCGTACGACAGGATACGAGACGCCTCGGTGTGTGGGTGGATGCTATTTCAATCCCATGATTTACAGGTAATACCCTATTGATTCAACATGACAAGACTTTGTGTGCAGTCTGGTTTGAAGTGAGGCTCTCGCTTGGCTCGCTTGACAATTATCGATACGAACAATGTCACCGGGAACCTGGAATTGCGAAGTTGGGAGGGTCGCGTAAACTAAACTTGTGTCCTTCGTAGAGCCGCAGCCGCAGCCGAAGCCGACTAGTGACATTTGCGGTATTTGGGAAGGTTGGGGAAGGTGTGGTGGGCGTGGGCATTTTTTGGGAGGGTTGGTCGGGTTGTGCCAGACCAATTGACCAAAGCCAAACATCGCCATTATCGATTATCGACCGAGACGGAAATAGATCACTCGTCCATCCACGAGGAACGTGGCATCCCATCCATGCGACTGGAACAGGGAGAATAACGAAATCAAGAATTTCCCCTCGTACGGACTCTATTGAAATGGCTGGGCCCACCGATGTCCACTCTTCACATTCTTCGGCATGATGATGATTTCATCATGAAAAAAAGACAAACCTCTGCTCGTTGGAAGCAAATTGGGTTGGTTCTCCCTCCTCGAACCCGTCCAATCGGGGTCTAGTGGTCTTCAATGACATCACACTGGTCCATTACGAAGTAAGGTCCGGGCAAAGCATGCTGAGGTTGCCAGGCTAGCATTTTACGTCTCCGTCTCAACCGAGAGATTCAGGTCGTATTTGATCTTGGGGTCGACTAGTTTCTCTTCTGATCGTACCGCTGGACTGCCCAAGACCCTGATGACATCGGTGCTAGGAATGTTCTGATCTAGTGCAGTGTCCACCACTGCTAAACTGAGTATGATCATGCACTAGCCCGTTTTTCTCCACGGAATTTTCGGCTCTAAGTGCAAACATGGTAAGCTTTCAAATGTTTCTCTCTCGTATTGATCCCCATCACTACCCACCCACCATCATCCCACACCATGTTCTGCCCTGGCTAGAGAGGCTAGAACTGCGGGTCTCGCTATCACCGTCGCTGCTCCCCTCCCCCGGCGTCGCCAGGCTTTGCCCTTTCTTGTTCGTTTACATTCCGTATTTCATAGTGTACTTTATACGAAGCGTAAAAAAAGAGGTGCTAAAAGTAGCCAAGCGGGACATGGTCCAAGACCCGCATGTAAGTAGGTACATCCTTGTCCTTCAGGTAGAGGTGTCGTGCGTGTCTGTCTCTCTCTCTCATTATCTCTTCTCCAACCCATGTTAGTCGACAAGATAGTACGGTACTCTCATATCAGTGAGAAACGCCGGCCATCCTCACGCATGGCTCAGGGAATTGCTTATTGCCAGTGGAGAAGAGAACTGACGCTCGTCCCATTCCACTCTTCGGACTGGGACTCGAAGGGACAACCCGGGGAAGATCTACACAGGGGACATGGCGTGACGGGTTTTTCGGGCGTCCCTTGGGTCGGCTCCGGTTTTTTCTTCTTCTTGTAAGATTAGAAAAACCGTCGGATAACGGAGCGAGGCAGCAAGGAACAAAGGGCCCGGAAAGACAGGATGTCAAAAGTATGAGTAAACAAAACGCTGGTCCAGATGGGGAAAAGGTGGACATGGATATGGGTCTAGGCATACGAAGTACTAAGTATGGTGATGTGGATTTAGATGTGAATGCTCGATGTGGATGTGGGGGGCGTGTGTGCTGTCATTGCACGACAACAGCATCCTTCTGCACACTCCCCCTCTCCTCACACTTCCAACCTCTCTGCTGATCATTGGGACTGCCAGGCGTTAGCAACACTGGTCGTTGGGTGCATGGGTGAGAGGAGGTTAGTCTCGACTATGGGCACAGCGGAACAAGGCTCATGGTCCCAGCTGGTCGGTCATTTTTGCCGTCCCCATCGCCGCATATACGAAGTAGCTCCCATCTCCTCCTCCGTCTTGTCTCCGTCTTCATTATATAAAAAGGCTCGTGGACTCCCTTAAACCTTATCCCTTCTTTCTTTCTTAATCATCTTTATCACCAACGAGAACCAATCGTTTCTTCCCTCGTCCCCCCAAGATTAGGGACTTACATCTCTCGTTTTATTATATGCTTTCGACCTTCGACTTTCGTTAGCAGATACAACCACATTCGTTCACAATGAGGATCTCTCATTTTCTTCCTGTGGCCGGCCTCATCGCGGTCGGCCTCAGCATCGACACCCCCGTCGACGTGAAAGCCGTCCGTCCTCGCGGCGGCTACGGTGACGGCCCTGGAGGATTCGGCTACGGCGACCACGGCGGAGACGACGGCTGGGGTAACGGCGGCGGAAAGGGTGGTCACGGCGGTGGCGGCCATGGCGGCGGCGGCCACCATGAGCCTGAGCCTGAGGAGCCTTGTGAGACTACCGAGGCTCCTCCTCCGGCGACCACCCCCTGTGAGGAGGAGACCACCGAGGTCCCTCCCCCCGAGACGACTCCTTGCGAGGAGACCACCGAAGTCCCTTCCCCCGAGACCACACCTTGTGAAGAGGAGTCCACCACTGAGGTTCCGCCTCCGGAGACAACCCCCTGTGAGGAAACTACTACTGAGGTGCCCCCTCCTGAGACCACGCCTTGCGAGGAAGAGTCCACCACTGAAGTGCCTCCCCCCGAAACCACACCTTGTGAAGAGGAGTCGACGACTGAGGTTCCTCCTCCCGAGACTACTCCTTGTGAAGAAGAATCTACTACTGAGGTTCCTCCTCCCGAGACTACTCCTTGCGAAGAAGAGAGCACCACCGAAGTTCCTCCCCCCGAAACCACACCCTGTGAAGAAGAATCTACCACTGAAGTTCCCCCTCCTGAGACCACCCCCTGTGAAGAAGAGAGCACTACCGAGGTTCCTCCTCCTGAGACGACCCCTTGTGAGGAGGAGTCGACCACCGAAGTCCCTCCTCCCGAGACTACGCCTTGTGAAGAAGAGTCTACCACTGAGGTGCCTCCTCCCGAGACGACGCCCTGTGAGGAAGAGTCGACGACTGAAGTCCCCCCTCCCGAAACCACACCTTGTGAGGAGGAATCCACCACTGAAGTCCCTCCTCCTGAGACCACCCCTTGTGAAGAAGAATCTACTACTGAGGTTCCTCCTCCCGAGACTACTCCTTGTGAAGAAGAGAGCACCACCGAAGCTCCCCCCCCCCAACCCACCCCCTTTGAAGACGAACCCCCCACCATCATTCCCCC